>JACVVK020000739.1:127500-178632 GCA_018292915.2 Batillaria attramentaria | reverse complement strand
GACACCAGGAAAGCGGCTCAGAACGATCTGTGAACCAAAACATCTTACAGTTAGCACCTTCGAAACTTCAGTCAAAGCCGCCACAATACAACTGCTACCATCACTGCTAGCTGTTGTTCCTTTCGTCAACTTTTGCTACTGGACCTGGTGCTAACACAACACCAGCACAAAACAGCCAGAGGCGTGACACGTGTGTGTGTGTGTGTGTGTGTGTGTGTGTGTGACTTTGATACGACGGACTTAAACATGAAAACAAAGTATCATCTGATCGCAATCGGCTTTGCGTAGGAAGCTGACTTGAGGGCTGACACGCCGCGCAGATGCACCGTGACGGCACGTCTACCTATGCAGCTGCTGGTGCTGCCAAGGAAGGCGTTCTTTTACGTGTTCAAGGCAGAAAATGACGTCGAAATCGATGGCGTGACTATTCCAGAGCACGTCGCGTTCATCAAGTAAGTATGTAGGAGATTAACCCTTTCAATCCTGCCAGCTACTACTGTGATCAGACTCGATCAGTACTCCCTCGGATCGGCCACCTCCGCCAAGGGGTGGGAGGGTGGTTGGGTGTTTGGGAGTTTAACGTCCTTTTCCACCACATACGGGTGATACCAAAGACGAGGCAACGATGAAAAAGCCAGCACAAATATTTGGCCCCAGCCGGGATACGAACTCACGACCCGAGCATTAGAAGTACAACGCTCTACCATCCGGCCACCCCGGCTCCCCCACCTCCGTCAAAGTTAACGAACTTAAAACTGAATTGTATCATGAGGTATACCCTAGCGCGTATAGATTAACGACGAATAGAGAACTGCCCTAAGGCGTATAGAGGCTTGTCTTCGGACGTAAAGATACTTACCCTAGCGAACTTTGCTCGGAGGTGTGGAGAATTAGTGGGTATGTTGACCTGCCGGGAGGATCAATCGAGGACGCAAAGAGAATTTCTCGGAGGTATAGAGGTACTAGAGCTTTGCTAGAGACGTATACACTTTTTGTAGCTGGATGACGAAATCGGGAAACACCATGAGTAATAAGTCATCAATCGCAGATTTCGTGTCTTTTAATATTTTTTAAAACTTTTTTTCTGTAACAAACATCTGTTTTCAATTTCTGTGCTGACTACACTTAGAACTGACAGAAGCATTCAGGGCCCGCATGTAAAAGTCAGGGTTAGGGAGTTTAGCCCCCGGTTAGAGTCTAACCTCGAACTAAACTAGCTCTAGGGTTAAATTTTCTGGTGTTTTTTTTTTTTTTTTTTTTGGGGGGGGGGGGGGGGAAGTGGGTGTTTTAAATCAGGAAGCGGGTCCATTCCAGCAAGGTGCCTATGCCGTTATAGAAGGATTTTTGCCTTTCTTTCTTCGCTTCGTATTTAATTTTGTTGTGGGGTTTCTTTTGACCTAGTCTGGATTAGGCCCGTAGCCGTGGGTTAAATGAACCTCGAGTTTTACATACGGGCCCTGGGCTCGACGCTTAAAAAAAAAAAAAAAAATGTCTTCATTTGCCCACAGAGACATCGGCATCATGAAACACTGGCCGTGGAAAACCCTGTTGCAACACCCTTCGCAATGCGTATTACGCTACTTTGGCAATAAGACAGTTCTGGTGACGGACAGCACTGACAGCGATAACATCTACATCGTAAAATCAGTACGCTATCTATCAGGCATGACTTTGTTTCAGCCGTTCGGCGGAATTTAGCCGCCTTTAGGCCAATTTCCTTTTTTTCCCCCTGCAGTTCCGCAGTCGCCTCCGGCTGTGTGTGTGTGTGTGTGTGTGTAGAGTGGGGGTGGGGGAGTTGGGCAAGCAGGACACTTTATCAGTATCTCGGATCATTCAGGACAAACTCCTCCTTCCCCCCCTCCCCCGGCTCCTTCTCCCCCCCCCCCCCCCCCGAGCCCTCGCCTTGTTGGTTTTCCGGAGCACTTCACATCGTCGCCGTTTCCTCTTTTTTGGTTTTTAAACGTGCTGTTTTCCTCTTTTTGTTGGAGCGGGACAACTCATGCCTGAACTACAGACTTCAGCGTAAGCCAAGGACCACCTTGACAGACAGGTCTAATTTTTAAGAATTCACAAAAAATAGAGATCAAGGAATCTTTAATTTTTTTTTTTTTTTTGCTGTGAAAGTGTTAAAGGGTTAACAATGCATCCTTCAAAGCTTCCTGAAGCTGAAAAACCATCATGTGCTGCACGGACATCTTCCAGGAATTTTAGCCAAATTTGCAAGTGGCCCTTGACTTATGTTGAAGTCTGTATTCATTCACGACCACTGGTCTCTGGTCTCCATTTTAACAGCGCACTCACAAAAAGCCCCCATCGATGAGTGCATCCTTGCCGTTGGAGATGGGGCTTGCGTGTCTCCATGACCCCGAGAGCTATGCCGGCGGGAGATTCGTCTCCTGGTAGGGCCACCCATGCTGGACAGGTCGAAGGGTAGAGGCCAGACGAAGCGCACTCACTGGTCCTCCAGGTTGGGGGTTTGAGTAGGGCTAACAACCCAACTCTTTAAAAACAAAACCTGTTACAGAAACTACAACCACAGATCTACAACGCAACTTGGTCCAGGAAGAGTCATCTCTAGTAGAGCTCATGACGCGAGCTGGTGAAAGCCCTCGGGAAGCCAGTGCGCCGACTACTCTTCTGACGGCCAAGACCAAAGCCAGGATAGGGACCTGGAACATCCGAACCCTATACGAAACAGGAAAGACAGCACAAGTGAGTCAAGAAATGTATAGATACAATCTGAAGCTGCTCGGCCTATGTGAGACAAGATGGACAGGAACAGGACGCACTCGACTCACCTCCGGAGACACCATCCTCTACTCCGGACACGAAGACGGCCAACCACACATGCACGGAGTAGCGTTGCTGATGACACCTGAAGCAACACAAGCACTATTGTCCTGGGAACCAGTGTCACCAAGGATCCTGAGCGCCAGATTCAACTCGAAGGGCAGGAAAGTCACCATCCTCCAGTGCTACGCTCCCACCAACATGGCGGATGAGGAAGAAAAGGAAAACTTCTACGAGCAGCTCCAAGCCGTCCTCGACAAAGCACCGAGAAGAGACCTGAAGATCCTCATGGGAGACCTCAACGCCAAAGTGGGCACCGACAACACAGACAGAGAACTCATCATGGGCAAACACGGAACAGGGACACAGAACGAGAACGGAGAGCTCTTCACAGAATTCTGCACCACCAACGACCTGGTCATCGGAGGCACCATATTCCCCCACAAGACCATCCACAAAACCACCTGGACATCACCGGACGGAAGAACTGTAAACCAGATCGACCACATCACCATCGGCAGGAAGTGGCGAAGAAGCTTGCTGGACGTCCGAGCAAAGCGGGGAGCTGATGCAGCCTCAGACCATCACCTCGTCATTGCAGCGATCAAGATCAAGCTGAAGGCCTACAGAGACCAGGCGGACAGACCATCCCACAAGTACAACGTGCACAGTCTGAAGGAGAGCGTCAAGACCAACGCCTTCAGATGTGAGCTGAGGAACAGATTCAGCGCTCTCGACACACTACCTGAAGAGACAATTGAGGAGCACTGGCACGACCTGCGAGAAACCTGGACAGCAACATGCAGGGAAGTGCTGGGAAAGAAGACGAGACAACACAAAGAGTGGCTTACATCTGACACCTGGGACCTCATCACAGAGAGGAAACGCCTGAAAGACCTGATCAACCACACTGACGACCAAGACCACAAGCGCGACCTGCAGGCTCAATACTGGGACGTCAACCGGCAGGTCAAGAGGAGCGCAAGGAACGACAAGAGGAACTTCATCAACGACCTCACAGAAGAAGCAGAAACAGCAGCAGGACAACGGAACATGAAACGGCTCTACGAAATAACAAGGACACTCTCTGGGAAAAATAAC
The DNA here is from genome assembly GCA_018292915.2 of Batillaria attramentaria. NCBI lineage: Eukaryota > Metazoa > Mollusca > Gastropoda > Batillariidae > Batillaria > Batillaria attramentaria. Next base: position 174,741 of record JACVVK020000739.1, on the reverse strand, counting down.
AACCCCACCAGACCAGTCAAACACAAGAACGGACAAATCATCACCAAAGAGGAAGACCAAAGGACAAGGTGGGCTGAACACTTTAAGGAAACGCTCAACAGGCCTCCACCACCAGTCCCACCAGACATACCACCGGCAGCCCAGCTGCTCGACATCAGCACCAACCCCCCTACCAAGACCGAGATCATCAAAGCCATCAAGTCCCTCAAGTCTGGCAAAGCAGCAGGCCCCGACGGCATACCACCAGAAGCCCTCAAGGCCGACATCCAGACCTCCACCGACATGCTGCACCCGCTCCTGAGGAAGATCTGGGAGAGCGAGAGCGTGCCACAAGACTGGAAGAAGGGACACCTGGTAAAGCTGCCAAAGAAAGGGGACCTCTCATCCTGTAGCAACTGGCGAGGCATCATGCTCCTGTCCATACCAGGGAAGGTTCTCACCAGGATCATCCTGGAGAGGCTGAAGACCGCGCTGGACAAGACACTCCGGGAGGAACAGGCAGGATTCCGCAACGACCGATCCTGCACTGATCACATAGCCACGATGAGGATCATCATCGAGCAGTCCCTGGAGTGGCAGACCCCCCTGTACAGCACCTTCGTTGACTTCCAGAAGGCGTTCGACAGTGTTGACAGGGAGGTCATCTGGAAGCTGATGTCTCACTACGGTTTTCCACCAAAGTTTGTCAACATCATCCGACAGCTGTACGAAGATGCCACCTGCCAGGTAATCCACGACGGGAAACTGACAGAACCATTCACAGTACGGACCGGCGTTCGTCAAGGCTGCATCCTCTCACCCACAATCTTCCTGATGGTGGTCGACTGGGTCATGAGGCAAGCCACCGACGGTAAGAGGACAGGGATCCAGTGGACCTTCAGCAAACAGCTCGAGGACCTGGATTTCGCGGACGACATCGCCCTCCTCTCCCACAAGCAACAAGATGCGCAGGAGAAGCTGAACAGAGTCGCCGAAGAAGCTGAGAAGACCGGCCTCAAGATCAACATCAGCAAGACCGAAGTCATGAGAGTCAACCACAAACAGCACGACCCCATCCAGCTGCACCAGGAAGACATCAAAGAGGTGGACAAGTTCATCTACCTCGGCAGCGTTGTCAGCAAGGATGGAGGAACGGACGAAGACATCAAGAGCCGCACCAACAAAGCCAGACATGCCTTTCGCACTCTGCGCCCCATCTGGAGATCCACAGCCCTATCCCTGCGAAACAAGATCCGGATCTTCAACTCAAATGTGAAGTCGGTCCTACTCTATGGCTCGGAGACATGGCGCACCACCAAGACAGGCTCCCACAGGCTGCAAACCTTCATCAACAGATGCCTCCGCAACATTCTCAACATCAGATACCCACTGGTGATCACCAACCAAGACCTCTGGGAGCGAACAAGACAGGTCCCCATCGAGCAGGAGATCAAGAAAAGGAAATGGGGATGGATCGGACACACTTTGCGAAAGCCAACATCAAATGTCACCAGGCAGTCCCTTGATTGGAACCCCCAGGGAAAGCGCAAAGTGGGCCGACCGAAGCAGACCTGGCGGAGGAGTACGGACGCTGAAGCCAAGGCCGCCGGAACGACGTGGGCCGAACTAAAGAGGGCGTCCCAGAACCGAGTGCGCTGGCGGAGTGTGGTTGCAGCCCTATGTTCCCCAGGGAATAAAGAGGACTAAACTAAACTAAACTAACTAAACTCACAAAAAGCAACGCCCATGTAAAGAATTCGACTAGAAAAGCCTTTTTGTGGTGGGTGGCATTCGGGGTGATCGGTTGTAAAAGTCAGTCTGAATTATTACACTCTCAATCATCTTCATCGGAGGTCAAAGACAAAGGTAGAGGTGTAGGTATTAAAGAAAAAGCGCTGTGCATTTGGCGCCCGATAAGGGAGTCACGGAGGGTAACCTCGCCACGTGAAGCACGAGGAGCACGGTCATATGGCTCGTACAAAATTGCGAGATAGGCGCGATGTATTCAAGGCCATGCGAGGAAACGCTTGAAGCGCACACTGCCTCGCACTCAATGGACGGCGCCTGAACGCTTTCTCTTCGGAAATCACGGATCCTCGTGATCCTCATGTCACGTGGTTACCCCCCCCCCCCCGCTCCCTCCGCCCACGTGGTAGCTGACAGTTTTTAATGTACAGGGGTCGTGCGCAGCGTATCAGTATATAGACGAGACAAAGGCGTCTTGGCGAGACTTGCAGCTGCGTTTGGGGCATCCCACTGTCAACATACACGGATGGCCAGGTCAGGCACATACTCTTAAGTTTCCAGTGAAATGAAGGGCCGAGGTTTTCACCGGGAGACAATGAAGAAAACTCGATTTATTATAAGAACAACAACAAAACATAAAAAAACAAACAACAACAACAACAACAAACCAACACAAACAACAACAGCAAAACAAAAACAAACAAATACAAAACCGATTCTGGTTTTCAACTGTTCGATTAAATTTTGTTTACGAATGGCCGGGTATTGTTGGAAGTTGACCTTTTCCCCGACCTGATTCGTTTTGTCTGTTTGGAGTATTGCCCCTGCATCCAGGCTCTCTCTCTCTCTCTCTCTCTCTCCCTCTCTCTCTCTCTCTGTAATGTGTTCAAAGCAAATTTAGCTTTTCTAATGCTGTTGCTTGGAATGGTGTACAATCTAAACTGAGTGATAGTAAAATATCTGAAAAAAAGTGTTTCAGCATACTACATTCATTTTTTTTTAAAAAGCCGTTCAACTCAAGCTAAGATGCTTGGATCGGATAACCGCCTTGTGCTATGTCCACGTCTGTTAGAACTAATAGAAGTGATAAAGTTTGATTGGTTTCTGCAATGTCCGACAGAGCCGAAAATTGACAGCGGCAAGTCATCCAGAGTTCCGGACAAGCCGTCGCAATACACCCTGTACAATCGGCTGTCAGACCATGACCTGGTGGAGAACAACATCGGTATTCAGCCCAAGTTTTGTCTCGGTCCTCCCTACAGTACTCGGCCATGGGCCGGGCGCTGCGACCGACCCTTCCCCACGCCGCGTCATGTCAAGAGTATCAGGGCCGAGAAAGGAGGCCCCATCAGTTTGCCTCCTATCTTAGGGCAGGTACAATAAACAATCAAATTCAAATTGAAATTCCTTTATTAATCGCAGACGGGAAATTATGGGTCACCATAAAAAAAAAATAATAAGACATGATAATAAGAAATAAAACTTGCACCAACAAAAGTCTCAGTCGCGCACACAAGTAAATCTAACCTCTCTCTCTCTCTCTCTCTCTCTCACACACACACACACACACACATACATCCGTATAGGTCCACGGCGTAAACTATAAAACCACCCACAAACATAACTATGTATATCTGAAACACTCGCACACTCATAAATAAAACTTACTGTCACACACACACACACACACACACACACACACAACACACACACACATTTATAAAAGTCTTGTGTACTCGCACACCTATGAAAAACTTAAACCCTCACATACCAGTACATAAGTCTTACACACACACACACACACACACACACACACACACACACACTTGGGTAGCGATGCAGCAAAAACAGCGGGCACAGCAGTTCAGAACACAGCAAGGAGACCATCACAGCTACCAGGAGAATAAAACTAACATTAACTCATTCAGCCCTACGCAGGTACATCATGTGATCACCATCGCACTATAAGAATCACAGTCGCCGTAGGAAACCACAGAGACCGACCATGCACCGTCCATCCTCGACTGACATACAGGTTTGCAGTACAGGCTTACGGCTGTCGGGACAAAAGAACGTCTGAAGTTACTCTGAACCGTTCTGTTCTACACTTGACAGCCACATGTCGAGCACTAAAACTGCTCTGCTGTGCTTTAAATGTGCTGAAGAGGGGAATGCATGCTTTTTGTGTTCTGGTGCGTTTGGGGTTGCAGCTGCCAACGAGTTTCGGCGATGACTATATACGTGTATATTCGTGGAGCCACGTTGGTGTACGTTTCAAAGAGAAAATTAATGATGCTGGCCGAATGGCTTGATGAGTTTCATGACAGTCAGTGTTCTCTGTCTTTCCGTTTCTGCTCGGCGTGAGTGAAACAAGTCAAAATGAATATTTTCGCTAGTTTGTCAGAAACCTGACAAAAGACATATTCAAGGATTGTTTCTTTACGAAATTGATCCTACAGGAATAGTTTAACCCTTTCACTGCCAGACGCGTTTCGGTTCACTCACGGATAACATCTCTTCACGTCACTTTGCTGTAAATTTGAACCACAACCTGTACTGTATCCAGAGAGCTTCCCCTCCCCCACCCCTAAACTACTACAAAGTCTAGATTTAACATTATAAGCTAATTCGACAGTACGATTCACCTGCGACGATATCCTGCGATATCCTGCGACGCCGGCAGTGAAAGGGTTAAAGTCTTGATACGCACGACAGGAATACGACAGCGTGTGGAAACCTTTCCATCGAATGCTTTGACTCTGTGCATCAGACTCAGTCACTTGGGTCACAGTACAGCATCTGAGACAACTGTGGTGACTCTCGCCAACGAATAAGTTGCTCTAGAAGTGTATCGCGTACTGAGCAGACGACGTTATTTGGTTGCGCACTGAGAAGCAGCTGGACGTCGTTGATTGGTTGCTATTTTTATCAGCTTTTTCGAGTCCCAGTCTGTCCAAAACTGGGCTGCAGGCTTAAAGAAAGTCGTATTTCTCTACTATTCGAAGTCGCAAAGTCGAGAAGATAGTCGCAATGGCCAAATGAAACATCCTTCTATCTGGCAAACAGCCTTAGAGCCTTGAAAGCGGCAGTTTTTCAGTCTCAGCGGCGTTACGAACACCTAGGCTTTAACGTCATTCATTGACGAAAATCCTTCTAACGCTTTCCTACTTTCTCATGAAGGGTTACGTCACGCAGTGTGGGTAGATTACTTTTGTCGTCATCACTTGAGGCTCCAGGGAGGTACATTTCATTATTTTTTCCCCGATATTTTATATCTTTTCAGCTCGCATGCACGCAATTTCGGTCAAATTTTCCCCTATGCCTAGCTTGTCAGGCCTTTCAATTGTTGAATAAAAGCTAGGCCAGAGATTTTCACCAAAATACTAGCAAACAAACACATTCAATTCAAATTCAAATTAAAAAATACTTCATTAAAAAAAAAGAAAAAAAAAGGTATGAAATGGAACATCGTCTTTGGACTCACAGCTCGAAACAAAATAAGAACGAAAATGTAATATTCCACGTCAATAAAACAATATGAAATTTATATGGCATGTGCAATAATTTAACAAAATCACAAGTCCGTCTCACACAATCACAGTCCACACACATTACAGATCATCGCAACGTTCCATATATATGCAGCAATCAATACTCTCTCTCTCTCTCTTTCAAATCCAAATTGAGATAGGAATCAAACATATATTCATTCCCAAAGGATATTTCAAAACGCCTATGGCGTCTGCAACCCCACACGTACTATACTTCATGCACAGCCCTGGCACGAAGTTAGGACTGTGGCAAAGGGCCGAGCCAGTACAGTGCAAAACAGTGCAATGTCGTAATAATAATATTGCAATGCAGTGTGATGCAGTGCAGTGCAACACATCACGACGCAACACATTCAGGACAAGTGCAATCTCACGAATACTTGAGTCTCGTGTGTATGTTTATCGGTTTGCAGAAAAGACGCCGGAGCCAATCCAAGAGCGCGATGAAAATGCCTGGCGGTAGTACAATGGGGCTGGCTGGCGATAGTGCGAGGATGCTGCCTCCCGACACAGACTTCGTGTCTTTAACGTGCCCGAGCGAACACAAACTGGGTGCGCCCGACAGCTTCCTAACTTTGTGGGCAGGTGTCAACCCAGCGCCCTCCATGTCCTACGTATCCTGTGCTCCTGCTGCCCCCATGACATCCTGCCCCGCACCTTCCGTGGCATCCTGCCCCGCATCTTCCGTGGCATCCTGCCCCGCACCTTCCGTGGCACCCTGCCCCGCACCTTCCGTGGCACCTTCCGTCACATCCTGCGCCGCACACTCAGAAAGATCAGAAGGTGACGTTAAAAAGAGGGCATTGGTACACTGGTACAAATGTCTCTCCTGAAATCAAAGCTGGTTGGAAAACGACTGCAGATTGACCTTTCTAGTCCGGCAGATTTTGGTCAGATTTGGCTCGGATGGGGACCGTCCTGACAAAAGCGTGAAATTTTCTCCATGTGATCTCCACTCAATGAACTAATAACTTTTGGTAGGAGCCAAAACATCAGAGTTCTGGAACCACACTGTTTGGCATGATTGACATTTTGTTATATGGAATATGAGTGTGGGCGGGATAACCTGTGCGCATTTCTTGCAAAAATAACAAAACCTTCCCAAAAATGCACACTCTTGTAGAAGTGAGATACCTAGCATTAAGGGAAAAAAACCCAAACAACAACAACAACAACAACAACAAAACCACGAATTCATGGAGGCTAAAACATGCAGTGAGGCTTTAAATGGCTGATTTCCCCTTCTTTGTATCCTATAATATATACATTTTGGGGGTATGGTTGGTCAAGGAGCTGCTAAGCCACTACTACTCAAAACGTTTTGATTTAATTTACGTTTTCTGGAGGAAACATGATTACCCTTTCTGTCAGTGTCTGTTTATATTCAATATCTGAATATTTCAGTTAATAATGCTAGAGCAAATGTCTGGTCAAAGTACAGTCGACTTTTCCGTCTTTGGGCCAAACAATGAGACATATCACCTACATTTTCAGAATGCTATGACATAAAAAGATGAAATGCATGTGTTTTGCTGACCACGGGTCTTACGCAAGGGACTAGGCTAGTGTGAGACTTAATTACCTCCAGTCTAAAACTTATCACGTTGGAACTGTCGTCGAGTATCATCGTTTTGTCGATGAAACCTAAACTCCCCTTAGTCTCCGGTTATGCATCTCTTACCAGTCTTTTACCCCCCCCCCCCCTCTCTCTCTCTCTCTCTCTGTGGAGGGTAAACCACCTCGTTTTCCGAACTTTAATTTTTGAGTCCATGGCGACTGGTCGTTTAAGGAAGGTCTCTCTCGCCTGTTTTTTTGTTTTGATTTTGTTTGTTTGTTTTGTCCCAAAGTTTGGGAAATTGGTTTGCGGGTTAAAATTGGGGGGGAGGGGGGGGTGTTGGGGGGGGGGGGGGGGTGGGGAAGAGGGTTACAGGGTAGTAAACATACATTGAGCATAAAAATCATGCGACTCTCCTATCTAATATCACGCAAGAAGAAAACCCACAACACAGTATCATTTTACATTAAAACTGGTCTAAAGTAGTAAAAACTTCGCTCAGATTATCGGCAGCTGTAAGAAGAAGAAGAAGAAGAAGAATGCTGCAGCCTGCTGGTAACTACTTCCATGGATCCCTAAAACGAAACAAATACCAATATCATTTGTGTAGAAAAAGGCGAACCGGTGCTTGAAACAATCAATGACGACGGAGAACGCTCTGACGGAGAGGATGTTGAACTCAGTTTGATGAGAACACACTCATCTGAAAGGGAAATATCTTTCGTAAGTATTTTTGAAACAAACAAACAAACAAACAAACAAACCCGAGCACTGAGCTATGGGGAGACCAGGCTCTTCCCTTGACATCGGCCATCTGAATACTGCAGCTGGGTGAGCTTCATCCCGTAGCTGTGAAGGGCCAAATGTTTTGTAAGGGATCTGGAATCATTTTATACTGTGGAAGTCATTTCATAATTATAAAATGCAGTTTATGGTGTTAAAATGCGTTTTATAGTGTTAAATTGCGTGTTATAATTATAAAATAAGTTTTATAACTGTAAAATGCATTTTGTGTTCAGTGAAATGACTTTTTCTGAAATCCACGTGGGTGAAAAAACGTTTCAGCTTTGGTGACTGCGATTGGTGGTGGTGGTGGTGGTGTTGGTGGTGGTTACGGAGGTGCTGGGCTCTGATGACAGCGCAATGACTGAAGCAGAAGTAGAGTGTGAGCAAGAGTTGTGTAGCTCATTGCACCTTCCGAACTGGATCAGTGTACTGTCATTTGGTAAACAGGCCTAAGCACCATGGATTCCTGGGCCCTCTAACTAATTTACTGTAGACCTTTCACAGGACTAGTGGACATGAACAGAACCAACCCCCTCTCTCTATCTCTCTCTTATCCTTGTAAAATAATGTTTCATTTCATTTCTCTCCCTGTCTCCCTATTTTGTGGCCAATTTTCGTTTATGTTTTGTGTTAGGTCTTAAAGCAAGGACAGATTGTCAGGTTCTCGCGAACCTATATTCCCAATCCTTATGTATGCAAAGACGTCCCCTGGAGCACGAATTTTAATGCGCTTAGGAAAGAAAACTGTGGAAGACAGCCAATGCAGCGGTTTTCATTACTCAAATCCTGGTGGTGTCGTAGTTATGACGCCTACCAGAGATGCTGTTTATCACCTGTAATCAAGAACCATGGCACATTTCCCGCAAAATCCCGTGTGATGTTTTTTAGCGTACGTCAGTCCCAGGCGAAGCCCGGCCTACCTATAACCACCACATCTGCCTCATGCATGAGGGAAGTAACTCTGTCGAAGGCGAACGACTTTGTTACAAAAGTTTATTTCAAGCTGAAATTGATTGTTACTGTGCAGCGCCCCCATCAATACCCGAAAGTAAGTGACGCAAACGAGCCGGAAATAGACACAACGTCACTTGTTTTAGGTGATACATTTGGAGGGGGTTTCCTAGCGAAAACGTCCGCGTGCGTCCGCGATCGCTGCGCGTAGTTATCCGGTTTCCGTGACCGCTCGCGAAGAGCGTAAGCGAACGTAAGCGAGCGGCCCGGGAAGGTAGTTCGCCGCGAGCAAAAGGTCACGTGGTCAGTTTCTATGTAAACAAAGATGGCGGCGCCCACCGAAGGCCTCGTTGAAGTGGAACTAAGAAATGGCTTAAAATGAATTTGCGGGTGGATGGAGACCTTCTGTCCCAACTTGTAATTGTGCAGAATAGTATATGAAAATAATTTGAGCTAATTGCACCGGGCCGTGGTCGCCAGTCATTCAGGGATATGTTGTGCGTGTTTGTGGGGAAGGAGTGGTCAAAGTGAGTACGTAGGGGTGCCTTACGTCTCCGTTTTGCATCGAGCAGAACATGCATACTAGCGGTATAGTCATGCTCCAAGCCAGTAATTATTGCTCCTCCTCAAAAACGTCGTCTTCTGCGCTCAAAAGATGACTAATAGCTGCGAGCACTAGAGTTTTCTTCTTCCTTTTCAGCCTTGCCAACAACCGTGTTCGTGATTCAGCCGCCATTTTGAAAGCGCCTTTTTCTAATTGGCCGTTTCCCAACGAGGAAAAGCGACCTCCGCAAGCGCCCGCGAGCGCATTTGCGTAAGCAACGCGGCCTTGGTCTTGCGTGCTCAAGGGGGCACGGGAAAGGCTACGTGATTTTCTACGTGAACATACTTTACCTTGACATCACTCTTCACCACGATGCCATTCTTGACCGTGACGCCACGATGGCTAATGGCTTCAAGGGTGAAAGAATACATAGGCTGGATCAGTGCGTTCACGTTGGTATGGTATGGTATGGTATGGTATGATAGACTTTTCCTCGGCGCACATATCCATCTCTGCTGAAATGCTCACGGCGCCGCAGGGCTGGAGGACGAGGCAGTGAAAGCCTGCTGCCACTAAGCGCTACTTTATGTGCAGACGTCCACCCTGCTATTCACTCTGGTGCGTGCGACAGTATTTCTGTTTACCACGACACCGGCCACAGCCTACTCTTCTTCGAAAGATGAACGTGGGATTTTAGCGTGCACACTTGATGTATGTGCTTGCGTGTGTACACGGAGGCAAGACAGGCACTGTAAACGAGTCTGCACATGGATTTGACCCGATTTGTAAGGAAAAATCTCACCATATTCCTGCCCACCGGGAACTCGAACCCCGGCAGCTCAGGATTTGAAGTCGGATGCCTTAACCACTAGACCAAATCCCCTGTCCGTGGCGGCAGTATACGATGTACAACTATAGGGAAGTGGACCGCAGACAAATTCGGTTATTAAAACGCAATGTTTATTGTGGACTTACCATCGTCGAAATTAAGACAAAACACCTTTATGTACCATGCTGGTTGATGCGCCTCGTTTGACACCCAAGACAAGGCTGCTTTGAACTACCCGTATCCTACCAAAACGTCCGCCGCAAGTGGTCATCGAGTAATAATGATGTGCATGCATTTTTCAGGGTGGCGCCAAGGAAGACGAGGATAGTCGCACGGATATACCGAAATTGATACCGGTACCGGTACCGACACAGGTGCCAAGGTCACTGCGAGATGTGCGCTTGGGCTACGCGATCCCCTCCAAATGTCTGCCTCCTCGACCCAAGACAGCCCCCAAGAAGGAACCGTATACCATCCGTAGTCAGCCGGTGTTCGTCAGAATCCGTACACTGAATGAAGGAGATTTTTGTATGTAATAAACAACAACAACAAAAAACAAGCAAGCAAAAACCAAACAAACAAAAACAAACTAACACACAAAAACCAAACAACAAACAAAACAAAAACAAAACCAACCAAACAAAAACAAAAAGAATGTGTATGTCTGTTTGACGCATTCTGCAACTCCATTTCTACTTTTTAGCCACCTCTCTCTCTCTCTCTCTCTCTCTCAACAACAACAACAACCACAACAATATCAACATCGACAAAAAGGCGATAGTTCTCTTTTCAAAGAGTATAACAAGTTGGCAAGCTTTACCGTCCACAGTGCAGGTGGGGCTCCAACTGCAACTTCCAACTTTTTTTTTTAAATTTCCGTGGTTTGTCAGTATCGGTTCGAACGTGTTTTTGTGGTCCGTAATCTGTGCACTATGTCCTTCGAGACACGTGAATCCCGGCTGAGGCCAACTATTTACGCTGGCCTTTTCCTCGTTGCCCCGTCTTCCATGCCATCCATAACATTATGTTGTGGCAAACGTGAAACCCTCGCGAACTGAAATGTTGTTTGTGTGACAGGGTCTTGACCATCTGCACGAGGAAGGGTATAAGCTCAGAGCCCGGTCGCACAAAGTGAGTCTGGTGAGTCACAGTAACGCGTCACGTGATCGTCATGTGATTACGTCAGGTGTGTGAGAGAATGACCTTGATTCGTGTGAGCGTGCGTAATGGATCAGTTGACGGCGCTTCGAACCAAGTACTTGGGTGAAGCGCCTATAATTACGATTCACAGTAATAGTAGTAGTAGTAGGAGCAGCGGCAGCAGCAATATCATTTTTATCATTATTAACAATAACGATAATGTTAGAGTGTATTATTCGAAGTGAAAAGACCATCTTGTTTAACAACGACTAATCAGTTCTTTGATCCACCGGATATGTGCATTTCCACAAAACCAAACAACACCAACAACAACACAAGAGAACAACAACAAAACAAACAAACAAATCAACCGAAAATAAATACACACACACACACACACACACACACACACCAGCGACACCACGGGGATCTGGCTTCCTAACTGATCTTCAAAGTGGCTTTCTCGCCAGGTGAGCCACGGCGCTGAGGTCATCATACTCAACAAGCGCTTCTTCAAGATGTTCATCAACGACAAGACCTTGAAACTACTGCGCGAGAACATACAGATCTACCAGTCCCGGAGTCCACCAAGGCGCGCCTTCGCCTCAACTACGGCTGGGACATGTGGCTGAAGAAGGAAGCGGACGAGACCCTCGAGATGCTGGCCAACCAGGGCCACACACACAGTCATGTGTATTTCGACGAGCCCAAACAGTATGATCCGATGCTCTTCTGGAAACGCGAGCGCATTTCTCGCCGATCTTAGGACCGCTTTTGATATTGAAACCGTTATCTGGGTGGAAAAAAGGCTCAAGCATCAATGGTTTGTTGAACGCTTAGTCCCTCCACCCTCCCTCCCGATGACGGGGGGCTGTTTCAGAGGTGATCAACTCCTTATTTGGGTTGCACTTATCGTTTTTAGGGCCACAAAAAGCACAGGTGGCTGCTTCTTATGATAACTCATTCGCAGCGTGAAACAAAGATTTATACACACTTATATATGTTTTTATTTTAATATATCATTGGCGTTCAATTAAAATGTTTTATTTTACAGACATAGTTTTTATTGGTTAGTTGATGTCACAGACATTGTTTTAAAAAGTGTATGCGCCAAGTGTACATGTACATTATTGTACAGCTGATTTTGGCATTTTACATTATAGCACAGTTTAAATTATGGAGATAATGTAAATTATGGAGAGAGGGATTGTCCTATGATAACTTATATATAAAAATATTTCCTTGATTTTTATGATTTTTTTCCCCTTGGTTTGACTGAATTTTTTAAAAGTTAAGGAAGGATGGTATGATTCACTGTCACATGTCATTGTCTCTCTCTCTCTCTCTCTCTCTCTCTCTCTCACACACACACACACACACAATAGACACACGATCAAACCAAGAAAAAAAAAAAACTAACAACAAAAATTAACACCGAAGAACAACAACAACTGGAAAAATAGCAAACAACATCAACAAAAAACATAGTCGACCTAATTAAAAAAAAAAATACACAGTGAGTAGTCTCACTGACGTGTACAGTTTCTGGGAAACCCACACATGTGGCTTCCCTTGAGATTGCTGATATTTCCGTATGTTGCACCCTCACTGAAACTGACTCACTCTTGCCCGACTTGAAAATGAACCCTGAAGAGGAACAGTTACGTCTAGACCACTTTCGACGAAGGAGGAGAGGCATCAGCATCCATCAGGTAGGGATGCAATACTTGTTATGTCCTCCGTGTGTGTGTGTGTGTGTGTGTGTGTTAAGGTAGTTATCTGGTGCAAAGGTCTGACTACACATTAATAGTAGAACCTGCGGAGCATACATACAGTAGCAAAGACATGCCAGCGAAACTGTGTTGTAGCAGTTGAAAACAGTATGCGTGTTTGAACGTCAAAGATTGGTGTGTTTTTTTTGTTTTTTTTGTTTTGTTTTTTTTTGGGGGGGGGGGGGGGAGGCTTGTAGCCGTTTTTTTATGTTGTTTCCATAGTAATGGAAACAACATAATAGGACGGGCTAAAATTTCCACGTTCATAGGCAAGCATCTGTGGTACAAACGCACGTCACTGCCGATCTCCCGCAGAGACGATTATGCAAGTGTAACTCTGACAATGACGTAAGAAAACCTGCGTCATCGATGCTGGCATGTATGCTGTTCCGAACGCGCTTCTCCTCCTCACTGAGTGCCGTCTGTGTGGATGTGTGTGTGTGTGTGTGTGTGTGTGTGTGTGTGTGTGTGTGAATTGTGTCCGGGCCCGATTCTTCGAAGATACTTAACCGAATGGCTTCAAATTTGGGGTATCCAAATTTATCAAAATGTTACATTAGACGATTCAAGCGTGTGATGATTGCTTAAGTGATTTGGGAGTTATCGCCCTTTTGAGACAAGTTGGTTGTCTTTCGTTTACAGGCGTAATATTTATTTAAATCACTCAATTTTTTGGCAGTAGATAGCTTGAATACGGACTCTGAACTGATTTACTACTAGAAAATGGTCGCTCTTATAGTTTTCATGTAAACCGAGCCTGAGTTGACATTGCATGTGAACCCAGTTCAGATGCCTATTTCTCCGAAAATTCTGAACCGATCGATTTCAAATTTGGGGTTTCTAAATGAATCAAGATTGTTGAATAGAAGGCCCGATCCAGGTACGATTGCACACATGATTTGCGAGTTATCGCCCTTTTCAAAAAAAGTGGCTTTCTGGCGTTTAAAGGCGTAATATTTACCTAAACCACTCCATTTTTTGGACATAGATAGCATGAATACGGACTCTCAACGGAGTGAATTTTGGAGGTTGTCGCTTTTATACTTTTGGCGTAAGCCGTACCTGATGAAAGTGCTGGTGAACACACTTTAGATCTCAAAATCGCTCCTACTATACATAGATAATGAGCCTGGGGTGCCATAAAAAATATACAAAAAAAATTAGAAAAATTCACTGCAGCCGTTGTCGTCAGTTGACTCGAAAATTTGTACTCGAAGCACATTTCCTTTACACAAGCCACACGCCTCACAAACATCGCAGAAAAGGCACACGCGCACTGACGCAAAACTGTATCAGCGTCAGTTTGCCGACGTCATGTTTGATTGACGTGGGGGTGTGTCGTCACTTTTCGGAAGTTCTCTATTTGTAGACGGGGAAAGCGGGAGTTTCATTGATGTAGTGAGCTTTGTTTTTCCCACTGACTCTCACTCAATAGCATAGTAGAGTGAGAGAACACCACATAGGTCTCAATGGAGCACATGCACAAACGCGGCTCGCGCAAGTCTGCGTGCGTGCGTACGTGCGTCTGTGTGTGTCTGTGTGCGCGCGCGCGCAGCAGACATAACACATAGTGAAAAAACGTTCGCCGCGCAGACTTGTCTGTTAAACACATTGAGCCGGTATAAATTCGATCTTTACACTGCGCAGCAGCAACACTTCAATTTTCATGGGGCTGCTTTCATTGCAAGAATTGTATCCGAGTCAAAGTTATTACGTCAAATGTATTATGCGTCATCCCAATGAGGAAAACGTCATAGATTTCAAAGAAAACAACTTGACGTCTCTCTTCCAAAACCAAGATTGGTCTGACAAGCCCGGTCAGTTGTTTCCATTCAGAGAGAGAGAGAGAGAGAGAGAGAGAGTGTGTGTGGTGTGTGTGTGTGTGTGTGTGTGTGTGTGTGTGTGTGTGTGTGTCCTCCCGAATACATGGCATTACAAAAGAACGACCGTGACGACAGCAGGTGATTAAATGGAAACAACATATTGGGCTGGTCAGTGGCCATCTTGTTTTTTCTTGTTCTGTGTTTGTTTATTCTTTGTGTTTTGTTGGGGTTTTTTGGTGCTTTTGTTCTGTTTTTATGTTGTTTCCATAGTAATGGAAACAACATCATAGGACGGGCTAAATTTTCCACGTTCATGGGCAAGCATCTGTGGTACAAACGCACGTCACTGCCGATCTACAGCAGAGACGATTTTGCAAGTGTAACTCTGACAATGACGTAAGAAAACATGCGTCATCGATGCTGACATGTACGGTCCGCCGAACGCGCTTCTCCTCCTCAGTGAGTGCCGTCTGTGCGTATGTGTGTGCGTGTGTGCGGCTGTGTGTGTGTGAATTGTGTCCAGGCCCGTTTCTTCGAAAATACTCAACCGAATGGCTTCAAATTTGGGGTATGCAAATATATCAAAATGTTACATTAGACGATTCAAGCGTGTGATGATTGCTTAAGTGATTTGGGAGTTATCGCCCTTTTGAGACAAGTTGGTTGTCTTTCGTGTACAGGCGTAATATTTATTTAAATCACTCAATTTTTGGGCAGTTGATAGCTTGAATACAGAATCTTAACAGAGTCACTACTAGAAAATGGTCGCTCTTATAGTTTTCATGTAAACCGAGCCTGAGTTGACATTGCATGTGAACCCAGTTCAGATGCCTATTTCTCCGAAAATACTGAACCGATCGATTTCAAATTTGGGGTTTCTAAATGAATCAAGATTGTTGAATAGAAGGCCCGATCCAGGTACGATTGCACACATGATTTGCGAGTTATCGCCCTTTTCAAAAAAAGTGGCTTTCTGGCGTTTAAAGGCGTAATATTTACCTAAACCACTCTATGTTTTGGACATAGATAGCATGAATACGGACTCTCAACGAAGTGAATTTTGAAGGTTGTCGCTTTTATACTTTTGGCGTAAGCCGTAACCTGATGAAAGTGCTGGTGAACACACTTTAGATCTCAAAATCGCTCCTACTATACATAGATAATGAGCCTGGGGTGCCATAAAAAATATACAAAAAAATTAGAAAAATTCACTGCAGCCGTTATCGTCAGTTGACCCGAAAATTTGTACTCACAGCACATTTCCTCTACAAGCCACACGCCTCACAAACATCGAAGAAGAGACGCACGCGCACTGACGTAAAGTAAGTGCATCATGTTTGATTGACGTGACTATGCTGTTTTTTTCTTGGGGGTGTCTCGCCACTTTCTTTCCGAATTCCTCTGTTTGGAGACGTGGTGTATTTTACTTCTACTATGTCGCCATCTTCGTGCAATCGCAGAGAAGACACGGGATATAACAGAATACAACTCCAATACTTTATGAACAGAATATGCACGGAGAACAAATTCATGAAAGAAGAAGAACCCAGAACGCTGTGCAGGGCTGCTTACGTACTGAACAGGTCAGATCCATCGCAGAAAAGGCACGCGCGCACTGACGCAAAAGGCAGTATCAGCGTCATTTTTCCGACGTCATGTTTGATTGACGTGATACTCGCATTTCTTGGGGATGTGTCGCCACTTTTTGGACGTTCTCTATGTGTAGACGGAGGGGAAAGCGGGAGTTTCATTGATGTAGTGAGCTTTGTTTTTCCCACTGACTCTCACTCAATAGCATAGTAGAGTGAGAGAACACCACATAGGTCTCAATGGAGCACAAACGCGGCTCGCGCGAGTCTGTGTGTGTGTGTGCGTGTGCGCGTGCGTGCGTGCGTGTGAGTGTGTGCGCGCGCGCGTGTGTATGTCTGACATAACACATAGTTAGAAAACGTTCGCCGCGCAGACTTGTCTGTTAAACATATTGCGTCGGGTGGGTGGGTGGGTGTTTGGGGGTTTAACGTCCTTTTCCACCACATAGGGTGATATCAAAGACGGAGCAACGATGAAAAAGCCAGCACAAATATTTGGCCCCAGCCG
The DNA here is from genome assembly GCA_018292915.2 of Batillaria attramentaria. NCBI lineage: Eukaryota > Metazoa > Mollusca > Gastropoda > Batillariidae > Batillaria > Batillaria attramentaria. The sequence continues at coordinate 157,968 of JACVVK020000739.1, read as the reverse complement.
GGATCGAACTCATGACCCGAGCATTAGAAGTCCAACGCTCTACCATTCGGCCACCCCGGCTCCCCCATATTGGGTCGGTATTAATTCGATCTTTACACTGCGCACGCAGCAGCAACACTTCAATTTTCATGGGCCTGCTTTCATTGCAAGAACTGTATCAAAGTTATTACGCCAAATGTATTATGCGTCATCCCAGTGAGGAAAAACGTCATAGATTTCAAAGAATACAACTTGACGTCTCTCTTCCAAAAACAAGATTGGTGTGACAGCCCGGTCAGTTGTTTCCATTCAGAGAGAGAGAGAGAGAGAGAGAGAGTGTGTGTGTGTGTGTGTGTGTGTGTGTGTGTGTGTGTGTGTGTGGATACATGGCATTACAAAAGAACGACCGTGACGATAGCAGGTGATCAAATGGAAACAACATATTGGGCTGGTGGCCATCTTGTTTCTCTGTAGCACTTCCTTTTGTTAGTTTGTTGGTTAGTTAGTTGTTGTTTTTTTGTTTGGATTTTGTTGTTGTTATTTTTTTGTGTGTGTTTTTCTTTTTTGGTTGATTTAGTTCCCATTGGCTTACTTCAGTACATGTATGTTTTTTGTTTATGGATTTTATGTGTATGCATGTATGTAAATGTATTCTCGTACGTTTTTAAGTTGTTTCTCTATAGAGAAACAACTTTATGAGACGGGGCAGATTTTGCTACGCGCAGCAGCAAGTTTCAGTGATACAAAACAAGACTGTGACGTTTCTCCACACAATACTTACTTTCACGCACACAGTGACGTAACGAAATCTGCGTCATAGACACCTTACGTGCACACTATGCTGCTGCGTTCTTTTTGGCGGGAGTTGTGAGACGTGTGTGTGTGTGGACGGATGTAATGATGACTATCTCCTAAACCACCTCGCCGGACGGCTTTTTACTTTGAGGTAAAATGGGCAGTCATATTCTCCAGAGCTACCTTTCACGATTTTTAGCCTGCCGCATTTTGAGAACAGTTATCGCCGATTTGAAAAAATCGGTCATGTCACGAATTTTTTCAAAAAAAAATGTTCAAATGGCTTCATTTTCTGAAATTTGGAAGATCATCCAATTATACTGCCTGTTTTCGTAGCACAGCTCTGTAGCTCTGACAGGTTTTGTGTAAGAAAAATATTTCCGAGGTAGGGCTGGTTTGCATATAAGGCCAAATATCTATGAAACGACTGCTTCAAATTACTCATCATTCCGGTATTTTTGTCATTTGTGCCAACTGCACATATGACATGAACTACTGCACTATTATGGCTTTAGTATTAAGAAGAGCAGAGCTTTTTGATAAACACATTGTTCACGTTTCTGCGAGAAGCGCCGGTCAAAAAAGTTCCAATTTTGCAATTTCGTAAGTACAATCCAAGGCACTTAAGTCCACGTTTCATCAGCTCTCTAGATCTTCCAGATTTTATGTAAAAATTAATTCAGTCACGGAAGTCACAAAAGCAACAAGGAAATCACAAGATATGTAGAAGTATCATCTGTCAGACGAGCAGCGTGAGACTGACGTCAAATGTTTGGTTCACAGACAAAATCTGCAAGTATCGTCACTGCTTCCGACATTTCATCAGCCCTCTAGATCTTCCAGATTTCATGTGAAAAATAATTCAGTCGGAGAAGTCACAAAGCCAACAGGGAAATCACAAGACATGAACAAGCATCCTCAGACCATCTCAGTGCTAAAGTTTACTTCGCGGAATTGACGTCATCTCTCTCTCTCTCTCTGTATGACGTCAAATGTTTAGTTCACGGAACTGACGTCTCTCTCTCTCTCTCTCTCTCTCTGGGGTGCCAGGGTGGCCGAATGGTAGAGCGTTGGACTTTCAATGCTTGGGCCGAGAGTTCGAATCCCGGCCGCTGGGGCCAAATATTTGTGCTGGCCTTTTTCTCGTTGCCCCGTCTTTGATATCACCCTTATGTGGGGGAAAAGGACGTTAAACTCCTAAAACCCAATCTCTCTCTGCCTCTCTCTCTCTCTCCCCCTTCTTCCCCCACCCGGCCCCACCCCCAGTCACGTGGCTAATCGGTCGAGGTCGTAGAGGATCTAGTGTCATTGGTAGAACTTGGAGAGGGGAGAACCGGCAACAATAACAACAAAACAGACAAAATAAAATGAAGTTTGGAGAAACAACTTTGTAGGACGGGGCCGTTCCTCCTTGTTGTATATATATATATATATATACGTACGAGAATACATTTACATACATGCATACACATAAAATCCATAAACAAAAAACATACATGTACTGATGTATATACATATATGTATAATTGTCCACAAAAAAGATAAATAAAAAAATAGTTGGTAACTAAAAGCTTTCAGTGGGACCATTTTGCTGAGACATCATATATTTAACAGCCAAATTGAGTCCAGTAATCGATCATGTGACCTTGGTACCGAGCGGTGTAAGACAACACGTGAAGTTTTGTCATTTGACAGCCAGTTCGCACACAAAGCAAAATGAAAGCTAGGAGAGCTGAAGACACTAGTATTCGGACAACTCCATCGAAACAACAGATGCAGCATGTTTTGAAACACATCTCTAGAAAAAGTTTTTCTTGTTTATTGTTTGTCTACTAACAAGATCGTCCAATATTCTGTGAGCACTAGCTTCCTCAGTACTGTTATTGACAAAGTCATGAAGTTTCTCGAGTCCCGTTAGACAATTAACAAAGCTACGGACATGAGAATGAAAGTGTGGGTGCAACTGAACCCACGAATTACAAGGAAGGTGGGTGTTCTTTGTCCTAAGTTAAAGCAGCTTGAATAAAAGTCAAATTATTCGCCGACTACTACTGCAGGTATAAACAAACTGGCTGCAGACTGACAAGCTTGTGTGGGCAACCAGCGTTTGCAGACAGTACAGAAGACAAGAAGCGTACTGGTAGCAGTAACTACTCGATGTCCACAGCTGACGATGGTTCCTTTCGTGATTCCAGTAACTGTGGTGCTTCTTTGTGTGCCGCTGTCTTCTGAGGCTCGGAGAGATGTTGGTAAATGTGGCTTAGTTTCGTTTAATCTTTTAATCTTATTTACTGCTACAGTTTGGCCTGTCGTAATGTCAGTAAGGGGCAAGACCCATCACAATTTTTAAGCTACGTCTTTTTATGAATCACTATATTCATTTATTCACTCATTTACTTGACAGGTTGTCCATCTGTTCAATGTCCTCGTGTGTGTGTGTGTGTGTGTGTGTGTGTGTGTGTGTGTGTGGTGTGTGTGTGTGTGTGTGTGTCCAGTACAGTGATACAGTGATGCCTGCTTTGCTGTTTGTGTTTGTGTGATGTTTTATTTTGATTTCTATCTTGGTTTTGCATTCTTTTTAAACCGGTTAACAGTTGTGCGTAAACCAACACATAGATACTTTCAGTTTTTTTTTTAAACCTCTAATTGCTGAAAAGTGTATGTTGGTGATGATGTACGCTTTTCTGTCATCGATTTAACCCTAGCTTTAAATGTACTGACATTAAACATTTTGTCAGGTTCGTCTACTGTATATTCATCTTCCTTAATACAAAGTAAACTAGAGCTCCGTACAGGAAATGTATCTAACAATGAACAATAACTAACTAATGTGACCGGTTTCGTTTCCCGTTTTCTGTTTGATGTTCACAGCCCGCCGCCCACCATCTATAGTAGAGCCAACAAGTCCGAGACAGAAGTTTGTTAAAACTGGGGAAACTGTTAACCTACAGTGCAAAGCTGAAGGGATGCCTTCTGTTCAGTAAGCAGATTTACATACAGAAATGAACTCTGTGTGTGTGTGTGTGTGTGTGTGTGTGTGTGTGTGTGTGTGTGTGTGTGTGTGTGTGTGTGTGTGTTTAGAGTTCAAACACCGCGATCAAACTTTATGGCTGTACTCAGGGACACCCAGAAACATTATGGTGGAAACAAAATCTGGGGAAAGTATTAAATGAATATCATTATCTACCCTTCACCAAAGCTTTTTCACTTGTTTTCAAAGCACTTTCTTTAAGGTCCACGGCAAGTAACTCCTTTGTTCAGTTCGGCACTCTCTGGGGCACAGAGTCTTTCAGGGGAAAGTACCTCCCATTTTCACGAGCCGCCGAAAAGGGACTGCACTCTGGAGTCTATAAGTTCGGCGACCGCTGGATTATTACCTCCCATTACACATCCCGGGCAAAGGGGTGGGGTTGGTGTTTGGGAGTTTAAAGTTCTTTTCCACCACGTATACGTGTGATATCGAAGACGGGGCACTATATACGTATTTTTTCCTTCTTAGTGATTAGTTGTCTCGGCTCAGATCTCGGTTAACCTGTTTTCTGGTCATCACAGAGGTTAAAAGTAGTGAAAGCGGCCGATGATACAGAGGGTTTTTTTTTTTTTTTTTTTTTTTGCATGATTCCATCATTGTTTCTTGGTGTATCATCTTCACCCAAGAGTGGTCCGCGAAAAGCGATAGTCTGGTTGCGACAAAACAAAACCGTAGATCACCCGCAGGTGTTGTGTTTCCGCCTACCCGGTGGTTGGTTGTATCCCTTTCTGTTTAGTAAAACGAATGTTACGCTGGCCTTGTCTAGATACGAATGGCTGTGGAACGACGGTTCCATTAATAGTAGAGTCATCAAGTACGATGCCAACACAGGCACCCTGCAGATCACAGGCATCACACAGCGGGAAGAAGGGTTCTTCAACTGCAAAGCCAAAAACACCTACCAGGGGCAAGAAGCTGTGGCGATATCTCCGAAGATTGAAGTCCGCATTGCACGTAAATATTTAACGTTTTATGTTTGTGATATTTTTGTTTTGTTTTGGTAAAGCCGCTCTTTCCGTTTCCTTTACTGTGCATTTGTCTTGATGATTTAGGTGGAAAAGGTTTGCTCTCTTGTTGATTAGCCCATTGAGTAGTTGACTGGTTAGTTTGACGTTTAACATCCCTTTTTATACCACAAAAGGATGATGTTAACGACGGTGCAGTGAGAGAATAGCCAGCACAATGTTTTCACACCTAGCCAGGATTCGAACTCACCACCACAAACGCTGTACCAGCTCGGCAATACCGGTTCCTCTCGTACCTAGTACCTGCACATGAACGAATTACTCTTCCAAACCGCTTGGTTTTCAGGTGTCGGGGATTTTCCAGATGAAGGCACCCAGCAGACGTACCCGTTCATGGAGGGGCAGTATGCCAAGCTGCCTTGTGATGAGAACATGCCAATTCACTACGGACCCACAACGTTCAAGTGGTACACGCCGAGGAATGGCACCCTGTTTGAAGTCGCCACTGATGGAAGAAGATTTATCGATGAAAGCGGTAAATTGATTCTGTAAACTTACGGTGAAAGTGGCGTGTTTGTTTTTTCTTGGTGAAGCTGTCTTGCGTCCTGTATAATAATAATGCCTGCATACCTATTATTGGTGATTTATTTTTAAAACTTTGACTCCGCGTCCACGGCAAAAAGAAGTGTCCATGAGAGAAGGAAACTTTACTTAAACACTAAACGTGCAATCAGTGTGGCACTGTTAGACATACTACCCTGTTTGTGGGCATATTTTTTCAAACTGATTGTGGTATCGCATTGAGATTAGAGGAGCGTTGACCGAATTATACTCTGAGGTAAAATTAAAGATAATGACTTTCTCTATGGTTTTATATTTTTGAGCGGTGGTAATTCTTCCTGCAGGTGCCCTTCATTTTGTCTACATCGAAAAAGCTGATGAGAATGTGCATGGGAACAGGGAGTACCAGTGTGCCATGTCCAACACCATTCAGGGTCTCATCAAGCTTGGAGGAAAGAAACAGGTCTTTGTGAACAGCGCTGGTGGCCCTAGTAAGTGCTGTGTGTGTGTGTGTGTGTGTGTGTGTGTGTGTGTGTGTGTGTGTGTGTGTGTGTGTGTGTGTGTGTGTGTAGCAATCGATTTAATTATTGGTGGTGAAGGATTTCAATTTTTTTTTTGAAATGTAGATATGGCATTTATTTGTAACCATTACTTCGCGCCCCCAGGCCATGACTTTGACAGAAACTTACTTGTACACGCAGATAACATTTTTTTTTCCAATTTGAACGTGCTTTTCCCATCTTTGCTAAGCCAACTTATGTTTTGGAACAGTTTCGCTCGCGTGTGCGCCTGGGGAGCCGGGGTGGCCGAAAGGCAGAGCGTTGGACTTCCAGTGCTCGGGTCGCGAGTTCGATTCCCGGCTGAGGCTAAATATTTGTGCTGGCTTTTTCATCGTTGCCCCGTCTTTGATATTACCTGTATGTGGTGGAAAAGGACGTTAAACTCCCAAACACCCACCCCACCCCCACCCCACCCGCGTGTGCGCCTGTACTGTCGAAATACTCTATCTTGATGATTAGTACAGCTCTTAAAGCGATACAGTGTTGTTTACACTTCGCGCGAGCGGTCGAGCATTCAACTTCTACGACTGTTGTTACACCTCTGGAGCACTCAGTGTGGTCGCCGCGTCATCGAGTACGCTTCTGTTGGCTCAGTGCTGTCACTGTCCTGGTGTCTCAGTAATGTGATGATAACTACAATGAAAACAGTTCAGAGCGATCTGTGATCATAAAAGTGAGAGCGTTAGCACCTTTAAGCCATTCAAGTACAAAAGAGAAAAATAATACAACATTACAGAAACCTAGACAGGATCCAATCCATTAACGAGTTTGTTGTGTAAGGTTGAACCGTTGTCCTGCTCTGCAAATCATGAGGGTGGGTGGGTGTTTGGGGGGTTTAACGTCCTTTTCCACCACATACGGGTGATATCAAAGACGGGGGGCAACGATGAAAAGGCCAGCACAAATATTTGTCCCCAGCCGGGATACGAACTCACGACCCGAGCATTAGAAGTCCAACGCTCTACCGTTCGGCCACCCCGGCTCCCCCTGCAAATCATGAGAAAAGGGATGTCACAAGACACATTACTTTCCAGAAAATGCTACTACTTCAAGCTCAGATTCATATTCAAATTAAAAAAAATATTGTTCATGAAATGGGGCGGTCGGTGGTCTAGTGGTTAAGAGACCTGTCACCAATGCGAGAGGTCGGGGGTTCGAGTCCCACTCGGGGCAAAGAATTTTTCCTTCTCGTATGTGGCACCGTTCATTCGGGCCGATCGTCGGGGGTTCTCTCCGGGTACTCCGGCTTCCTCCCCCTCTGCTTTGGAAATGCTCAGCCCACCAAATTTTAAAAATAAATGCAATCCTAAATTCCGAAATTTAAATAGCTGAGCTGACCCTTCGCACCACGTGATTGTAATGTGTTTATGTCCGGTGTGTGAGAGAATGCGTGTGATTCACGTGAGCGTGCGTGTTGGGTTCAGTTCGCGGCGCTTTGAGCCGATTCATAAATTGGGTAAAGCGCCTATACAATACTCATTATTATTATTATTTATAAATAACGGGTATAAAATGGAAAATCGTCTTCAGGATATTCTTCTACCAGCACAGCGAGCTGTTTTCTAAAACGTGCACATATGGGTTGCTGCAGCGCGTTCAAAAAAATGGGACGCTGGGCACAAATAGGCTAATCTCAAAACTCTGTCTTTTACAGTTCCAGAGAGAAAACCCACTCTGGAGTGGAGTACAGAGGGAAAACTGTTAACTGCGGAAACAAACACCAATGCTACACTGGAGTGCGTCTTCAGTGGATAGTGAGTATTTGTTTCTCTCTCCACGTTCTTTTGGCCATGTCTTTTGGCGTTTTTCTCTTGTTTTTGTTTGTTTAAATTTTATATTTATTATTTATCATTATTATTTTATTTATTTTATTTATTTATTTATTTATTTATTTTTTTTTTTTTTTTTGGGGGGGGGGGGGGGGCTTCGGGATGTTATTGATAGGAGTTTAACTTCTTTTTTTCACAAATTATGGTTGCTACCAAAGAAGGGAAAACGAGGAAAATAGCAAAGTTATACAAAAGGCCATTTCTTTATGTAGTCATTGCGTTCATTTGTACGTATCGTATTAGTAATTTTTTTGTCAGTAAGGTTTCATATGAGTGTGCTACTAAGTATGTGCGAGTGACTGAGAGTTATAGTGTGCAAGGGCATGGATGTGTCGGTAAGTTGAAAACACCTCTCTTTCACCGCAAATTCCTCTTTACACATACTGGCAATAAAGGAATGTTTATGTCTATGTTTTCTTCGGACAGTACGAATGCAGGCAAAAAGGTGCCGACTGTGACTTGGTTCGACAATGCAGACAACCCCATCACTGCTGGAGGCCGGTATGAGATAAAGAGCAAGGGACAAAGACTCATCATCAAGAGCGTGACACAGGCGGATGAGCATGTGTACTACTGTCAGGGAGAAAACAGTGCCGGCACAGCACGTGGTGAATTGAGCCTGAATGTGACGTGTAAGTGACGTCATTTTCGTGAAGTTTCAGGGCTGATGAGCCCACATACTATAGAGTTCGTAAACTTACTATGTGTTTGAAATTTATGTGCTGGGGTTTTTATAGAGTGATGTTTTTTCACCGGCAGTCAAATGATTTATTTTTTGGGGGGTGGGTGGGTGGGGTGGGTGTTCCTTTCTGTATTCTGTTTAGCTTGATGCTGTTCATAGTCATACCACTCAAAACAAATTTAGGGAAAGGAATAGAAAAAGGGATAGGAGTTGGCAAAACTACTTCTTCAGAGTCCCCCATCTGGGCGGACCAGACAGCAGCAACAACAGCAGCCACTGTCACCACCAACATCAAACAACAACAAAATATATTGAGAAAAGCTTTTCTTGGAGCCAAAAACAACAAATTCAGAATTTGCTTCTGTAGCGCCCCCAATCTGGGAGGAGCCCTTGAAAGACCAGACTGTACCTGAGGGTCTTGACGCGACGTTGTCGTGTTCGCCCGATCCGCTGTGGGTGAAACTCCACCAGGACCACCTGAATGGTACAAGAACGGGGACAGGATGGACCGCAGAGCAGGTGAGTACATATCATCCGTGCATTCTGCGTGTTGCTGTTAAAAGAGCAAATCCAGGAGGTGTGCAGTTAGCCTCGTATTGATTTGATTTGATTCGGAAACACAGTTTCAGCGTTTTTATGTTGTTTCCATAGTAATGGAAACAACATAATAGGACGGGCTAAAATTTCCACGTTCATAGGCAAGCATCTGTGGTACAAACGCACGTCACTGCCGATCTCCCGCAGAGACGATTATGCAAGTGTAACTCTGACAATGACGTAAGAAAACTTGCGTCATCGATGCTGACGCGTATGGTGTTCCGAACGCACTTCTCCTCCTCAGTGAGTGCCGTCTGTGCGGATGTGTGTGCGTGCGTGTGTGAATTGTGTCCGGGCCCGTTTCTTCGAAGATACTTAACCGAATGGCTTCAAATTTGGGGTATCCAAATTTATCAAAATGTTACATTAGACGATTCAAGCGTGTGATGATTGCTTAAGTGATTTGGGAGTTATCGCCCTTTTGAGACAAGTTGGTTGTCTTTCGTGTACAGGCGTAATATTTATTTAAATCACTCAATTTTTTGGCAGTAGATAGCTTGAATACGGACTCTGAATTGACTTACTACTAGAAAATGGTCGCTCTTATAGTTTTCATGTAAACCGAGCCTGAGTTGACATTGCATGTGAACCCAGTTCAGATGCCTATTTCTCCGAAAATACTAAACCGATCGATTTCAAATTTGGGGTTTCTAAATGAATCAAGATTGTTGAATAGAAGGCCCGATCCAGGTACGATTGCACACATGATTTGCGAGTTATCGCCCTTTTCAAAAAAAGTGGCTTTCTGGCGTTTAAAGGCGTAATATTTACCTAAACCACTCCATTTTTGGGACATAGATAGCATGAATACGGACTCTCAACTGAGTGAATTTTGGAGGTTGTCGCTTTTATACTTTTGGCGTAAACCGTACCTGATGAAAGTGCTGGTGAACACACTTTAGATCTCAAAATCGCTCCTACTATACATAGATAATGAGCCTGGGGTGCCATAAAAAATATACAAAAAAAAAATTAGAAAAATTCACTGCAGCCGTTGTCGTCAGTTGACTCGAAAATTTGTACTCGAAGCACATTTCCTTTACACAAGCCACACGCCTCACAAACATCGCAGAAAAGGCACACGCGCACTGACGCAAAACTGTATCAGCGTCAGTTTGCCGACGTCATGTTTGATTGACGTGGGGGTGTGTCGTCACTTTTCGGAAGTTCTCTATTTGTAGACGGGGAAAGCGGGAGTTTCATTGATGTAGTGAGCTTTGTTTTTCCCACTGACTCTCACTCAATAGCATAGTAGAGTGAGAGAACACCACATAGGTCTCAATGGAGCACATGCACAAACGCGGCTCGCGCAAGTCTGCGTGCGTGCGTGCGTGCGTGCGCGCGCGCGTATGTCTGTGTGTGTCTGTGTGCGCGCGCGCGCAGCAGACATAACACATAGTGAAAAAACGTTCGCCGCGCAGACTTGTCTGTTAAACACATTGAGCCGGTATAAATTCGATCTTTACACTGCGCAGCAGCAACACTTCAATTTTCATGGGGCTGCTTTCATTGCAAGAATTGTATCCGAGTCAAAGTTATTACGTCAAATGTATTATGCGTCATCCCAATGAGGAAAACGTCATAGATTTCAAAGAAAACAACTTGACGTCTCTCTTCCAAAACCAAGATTGGTCTGACAAGCCCGGTCAGTTGTTTCCATTGAGAGAGAGAGAGAGAGAGAGAGAGAGAGAGTGTGTGTGTGTGTGTGTGTGTGTGGTGTGTGTGTGTGTGTGTGTGTGTGTGTCCTCCCGTATACATGGCATTACAAAAGAACGACCGTGACGACAGCAGGTGATTAAATGGAAACAACATATTGGGCTGGTCAGTGGCCATCTTGTTAAGTTGTTTCTCTATAGAGAAACAACTTTATGAGACGGGGCAGATTTTGCTACGCGCAGCAGCAAGTTTCAGTGATACAAAACAAGACTGTGACGTTTCTCCACACAATACTTACTTTCACGCACACAGTGACGTAACGAAATCTGCGTCATAGACACCTTACGTGCACACTTTGCTGCTGCGTTCTTTTTGGCGCGAATGACGTGTGTGTGTGTGTGTGTGTGTGTGTGGACGGATGTAATGATGGCTATCTCCTAAACCACCTCGTTGATAACTATGAAACCTATAGTGACAAAAATGTTTGCCAGCGAGTTGATTTGTCCCATCAGTTTTAGGGATTTGATCTTTATACTTCCAAAAGTTTTTTTTTTCCCCTTTCCCGACAGCCTGGCGTTTGGTATTGTGACTTTAACCATTTGGAAGAAAACCAACGCTCTTCACGAGGGGGTAACATTTGCGGTGGCTGGTCATGTAGTATTGCGTGCATGTTTATAAAATAGACCCCAGGTTTGTTTCTTGTTGTTGTAAAAGTGCTGCCTGTTGTACTGAACGATTTTTTTTAAAGGGAAAAAAGACGTTGTCCAAAATGAGAACTGCTTACGGCAGTGCTTTGAACATTGTTGACACCACATTGTATGTTTCAGATCCAACGAAGTACGTGTTTTCGGATCAAGAAAGAAAGCTGACGATAAAGGATGTCAGCAAAGAGACAGACATCGCCTGCTTCCACTGCTACGTGGAGAACAGTATTGGGAGAGAGTTTAGTGCTGGCTGCTTGAACGTCATCTGTAAGTTATCAGAATGGAAAAGACATCCGAACAAACCAACAAACAATCGAGAACTCTTTAAAAAAGATTAGCATGATGTATAGCATTAAATTTTGATCTGTCAATGCTCATCATTTCTTTCCGCAACAGCCGTCGTACCGAGAAAATTGAGGGCAGAGGATGAAGACGAAGAGATATGATTGATCTAGTTGAATCTGGAACTTCATCGCTGTTACAGGAAGCGAAGGAAGGTAGACAGTTTTTCTTAATTAGGTTTTACCAGAGTTCCATCATCAGTGTTTACTTTGAATACATCGCAGCGAGATTGTTATTGTTGATTCTTATTGTTGGTGATTGAAGTTTGGTAAAACCCAAGAAAAATGGTCTACCTTCCACCTCTTCCTGTGAGTCTTGATGTTGAATACATTGCTTATTTGAACATAGATTCTTATGGTTCATCATGTTTTTTTGTGTGTGTGTTTTTTTGTACGTCAATTCAGTGCCCATTACTGTCACTGCCCAACCTGAGAAGATGGAAAAGAAAGTTTCTAAAGGTGACATCGTCAACCTGACCGTGGTGGCTACAGCAGATGCCCTGACACCAGTCAAGTACAGGTGGACTTTTAAGGACATCACCTACGAGCAGAACGACGCACCGCCACACGTGACCTTTAACCCCGACACCTTGCTGGCGTACATCAACACGTCAACACTTACTGAGGAGGACTTCGCGACGATCGGAGGTGTATACAGGCGTGAGATCTACCACCAGTACGAATCGGTGTATGTCGACGTTGAGGTTGATGTCGACCTTGAGGTTGATGTCGACGGTACAGTTTCCAGTGGTACGCAAATAATGAGTTTCGCTTTTTTTTTAAAACCGAATTTTCATCGTATCCTGCCCCCCCCCTCCTCCCTTTAAACTATACTTTGTTGGAATATTTTGAATACCTTATCTGATTTTTGGCAACACTAGCATGATTACAAAAGTCGCAGTGACAGATATAATGCTTACAGAACTTTCAAACTGTCGCTGTATTTTGATATTTTGAGTGTGCGCCAAGTAAACGTTTGCGCGAGAAACTGATCAGGTTCAGATCAGATTAGGGCCCTCTGACGTCAACTTACACAAGAATCATCGTTTTTCCTTGTGAGTCACTGATTGATCTCAGAGCAGGTTCATCCCAGAAAAAAATCCAAGTGTCCAGCATATAACGCCGTACGTTTGCTGTGTGTGTGTTAAATTTGGCAAGACATAAATTATATACGAAAGTCTATGGGAGGTCGCGACGGACATTTGTAACACTTGTGTTTACTGTTTTCTTGACTGTACACTCTAAACGTATGCCTGTACCCGTGACACGCCCCCCCACCCTCCTCCACCCGTCACCTAGGGGGCGGTCGGTGGTCTAGTGGTTAAGAGACTTGTCACCAATGCAAGAGGTGGAGGGTTCGAGTCCCACTCGGGGCAAAGAATTTTTCCTTCTCGTATGTGGCACCATTCATTCGGGCCGATCGTCGGGGGGGTTCTCTCCGGGTACTCCGGCTCCCCCCCCCTTCCCCCCTCTGCTTTGGAAATGTTCAGCCCACCAAATTTGAAAAATAAACGCAATTCTAAATTCCGAAATTTAAATAGCTGAGCTGACCCTTCGCACCACGTGATTGTAATGTGTTTTTGTCCAGTGTGTGAGAGAATGCGTGTGGTTCACGTGAGCGTGCGTGTTGGGTTCAGTTCGCGGCGCTTTGAGCCAATTCATGAAATTGGGTAAAGCGCCTATACAGTACTCATTATTATTATTATTATTATTACTTATGGGGATGGAAGCCCTGAAGTAATAAACATTTCGTTTGTTCGCTATTGTCTATCAGCAGGTGGCGGCTCTTTAACTGTGGTGGTCGTGGTTGTAGTAGTGGTCCTGTTGCTGGTGGTGTGTGTTGTGGTCTTCATCATCTGGAGACGACGCCAGACAGCTCAGCGGAAGCGGTCAGTAGCTTCTCGGCGATAAATTTCACACAGCCATACAAAGAGTAAGCTTCCGGGTCCAGTAAGATGGACTGAGCGAAAACATGTGCACATGTTCTGCTGGAATAATACTAGTACTCTAATAAAATTCTTGAAAAAAAAAATCATTATAAAAATAACTAAATAAAAGGAAATAAGACCAAACAAACGTAGTAATACGCTAGATGAGTTTGCTTCTCGGATTATTGTACTCCCGCGGCACTCTAGCCTCAAGCTGCATTGACCTGGGGCACTTCCAGTCTCAAGCTGCTTAGACCCGGGGCATTTCAGCCTCAAGCTGCTTACTACCGGGGCACTTCACGCTGGGGAGTACATCGCGTGTTCAGTTAAGAGCTCAGCCCGGCGAAAATTCCGCAAGCCAGTTCAATTTTGAGTTTGATCTTTCGGGCTGAGATCTGAACTGTGTTACAGGGGTACGCTCAGAAAAGTTTATCTCAATGACACGTAAAGCTCTGGAAGCTACCTTATTGATGTCTGCTGGCCGTACGAACGAGAAATGCAACGGCCCAGAACTGTCTTAGTCTACATGTCAGCTACTGTTCTCTTCACCAGCCGGAATATGGTGAATATGATGTTGAACAGCGCCGAGATCTCCAATCGTTTTCAAGACGTCCCTGTCCATGAGGTACATTGAAAACAGTTCAAAGTTTTGTATGTCCTTATGAAGGAAGGAGCGAAAATTTAGTTTTACATGTTTCCTGACATGTCAAAGCGATTTTGTAATCGTCCTCAAAGAATACAATACAAAAGTAATGCAAGCAACGGCATTGCGGTGGCATGCCCTACGGTTCAGTACAGTGCAGTGCAGTGCAGTCCAGGTCACGACAGGGCGTTCTTGTCTGCGAAGGGTTCTGTGTCTTGAAATGTTGCCATTCAGGATTAGGATTAGCGGTATGAGACCAGCAGGCCTCCCAGAAAAAAAATCTCGCTGAATGCCGCTTATGCTTGATACATATTATATAATTTTCTTTCAACAAAATGTCGTGTCTATCCTTTGTGACAGGTACACCGGCGTAGCTAAACACGGCGGAACAAGACACGAAGGGGCGCCGCACAAAAACCACTAACTCCGGGATGGTTGGCGGACATAGCATAAGCTCCCTTGGATGACAGGGTGCACCCCCTTGATGTTTTTTTAATTATTGCTGTCACCGTTGTTTTTGTGTGTGTGTGTTTTTTTTAATAGGTTTTTTGACTAGGTGGAAGCCGGTTGATAGAGGAACAAAAATGTTGTTCTATTGTTTTAGTTTTTATTCTCTCTCTGTCTCTGTGTCAGTCTGTCTGTCTGCCCCCACCTCTCTCTCTCTCTCTCGTAGACTTGTGTATTTATGTTGTATTACTTCACATGTGGATGAGAGCATGTAGGACAAGAGATGAAAAACCGAAAAAGTTGACTCCGTTGTTAGATCAATGGGTGTTCAAGAAGTCCTGTTTCTCCTTCGTGTTACGTGAACGGAGACAAACTTATGCAAACTCCCACTACTTTTTCTGTAGCTATTAAACATTGAGGTTTGCAGTCACTCCTCCTGTGTGTTGACTGCCTCATTCAAATTTATACATAGAAGCAGAATGGTTGAACATGAACAAAGCTACACTCTCTTCCAGCCCCAGCCACCACCCGACTGTTTTGTCCATTAAATGTCCAAAAATGTTTTGGTTTGTCGTTGCTTCCGACCTACGCGCGTGTCGATATGTATACTTATGTAATTAGACCTTCTGCCTTGTATGTGCCCTCTGTATTCAACTGTAATGGTAGGTATGTAAAATAAAGTATTACCTCCATAATTCACAGTCTTGGTGTCTGTCTGTGGTCAACACGATCCAAGCAGTGTGTCCATCAAACAACCAAACAAGAAAGCGATATATCGCCAGACTGCTTTTCATTGGCGATTGAGCAGGCACTAACCCTGACACGATCATCCAATATTTTCATTTTATTCCAAATATTTGTAGATAGTTGACACATTCATAATTGTTTTACGTGGAATAATTTCTGCATTTTATGAACAAATAAACAACTGCAACAAACTAACAAGCGGGGTGAGCAGTGGTCTAATAGGTAGCGCGTCGGATTTAGCCGCTGCGCTACTGAACGGCCGTCACCGATGTCATGACGATGAAGCGTGGGTTCGAGCCCAGGTCGACCTTGTGATATGTGATACCGGTTTTTCCTGGCTTCAGGGCTGCTCATCGGGGGTTTCTCTCCGGGTTATACGGCTTCCCCCCCCCCAGCAAAATTGTTGAAAAAAATAGGTATTGGGTGGCGCTGCACCGCGGCGACGCGCTTCCCCCGGTGGAAGCAGCCCGAATTTCCCAAAAGGGACAATAAAGTAGTAAAACAACAAAAAAAAAACAGAAAAAGCAGTTACATTTGCGCAAACGAGCAGACGGGTCCAATACTTCGAAGGGAAATCCCATTTACGTTGAAATTAGGTCAAGCAAAAACTACCCCTCTCCCAACCCTTCAAACACAAAAGACACAAAAACCCGAAAAACAAGCAAACAAACATTTTTTTCTTTTTTTAAATGACAAACGTACGGAAGATAATGACTGCCTGCCAATGATTTCGAGGATTTTCAGTCACGCAGGAACTGTGTGTGTACGAGTTACTGTGGTTCCAGCTCAAAGTACTCAAGAGGAGTCGAAGCGGGGTTAGCCATATTGTTTTGTGTGTACTCGAGGGGAGTGTACTCTTCCTGATCAGGCGAACTGCCACATCTGCGAGAAGGATCCAGAGCCGTGTAATCCGTCTCGCATTCACCTTTGAAAGAGTTCAGGCCCTTGCTCTTCCGGCAAAGCCTGCCGCCACATGCTTCCCTCTCTAGAACAAAGTACTTCTCTCCATTGACATCGTCCTGCATTTTGGGCCGTCCCTTGCCCTCTTCTTCCTCCAAAACAAAATACTGCGGAGCGTTGGCTTCGCCTTTTGAGGTCTTCCGCGAGCTGTGAATTCCTGGTAAAGGCACAGGACGTATTGACCCTTGGACTTTAGCCGTTGGTCTTCGAGCGAGGGAGTAGTCGCGAGCCAGAGAGAAGTTTGGAGTCAAGGTCGGAATCTGCGGTAATTTCCGGCTAGTGACGTCATCAGGTTCGTTGTACACGGAATTGTCCGCGTCATCAGAGGGCAGGGACTTGGGGCGGGTGTTGGTAACGCTGTCGATGTAGGTGTATTCGTGTTCGCTGCTTCGGCTGCCGCGGAGTGCCTTCTTGTCCGTCAGTTTTGTTGGTGCATCTCCCTTCATTGCAGATTTCTGATGTAAGACAAAGGAGAATTCAATTCAAATTCAAAAATACTTTATTTGTCCCTTTTGGGCAATTAAAACTTAATGTTTCAATAAACTTTGGACAGGAAGAACAGAGTTACGCGGGGCGTGTTTTCCTGTTCATCTTCAAATAACTACTTTCAATGACCATAAACGCTAAGTAGGATTTCACTTAAAGCTCATTGTGTCATCAACTATTCAACTTTTCATCAATAAATGAAAACTACTATGTTTGACCACAAGCAGTAAAGTAGACTCGTATGAAGATCAGACTGATAAGTCAAGTCAAGTCAAGTCAAAATACTTTATTTATCCCCGTAGGGCTGACTGATACGTGTAAACACAATCCTATCTTCTTCTCGTGCTCTTTAGATTTAAACTTCGCATGCATGAATGAACTTTACTAATTTACAATTTGATAAAAGTTAAAACAATAAGGGGGCAGGGGGGGGGGTGCAGACGTATGTATAATAGACGATGGACGAAACAGAAACAATAGACTTTTTAAAATATCAGAAGAACGGAAATGTATAATCGCTAGATGAACCTGTCCCTAGCATGATAGACACATCCAGAAAACACATAAATATATCAAATCGCACTTACGCTGGCAGGCCCATCGTAAAACACGCCACCTCCTGATCTCGAACCTGACAAATTTGCAGTACTTGACGCTCTGCCCCCTCTTTCGCTGTTGGAAACATAAACAAAATGAAATAAGCAATTGTGATACCAGTATCTCTTGTGTGCTTTCTTCATATGATTATATGAAACCAGTTTAAGCTGCTGTATCTGCATGCATCCATAAACGAACCTACCCTCAGACACAACCATCTACCCACGCACCACCATCCGGGTGCAATACTCACCGTTTCTCAATGGCCTTGGTGCGCCTCCACCACCATATGATGATCATGGCCCCTACAGTAGCTACCAGCAGAGCCAGCGGGGCTCCAGCCATGGCCGCCAACGCCAGTACTTCATCATCATCATCGTCTAGAGTAGAGAAAAGAACCACATCGGGGACACATACAAAAAAAATCTTTCTCAAGTGCTAAAAGAAGAACATGACTAATTGGAAGTATGTTTCTGTTGGTGAGAACATTGTAGGAAAGTTCAGACATCACAAAAATTGCGCCAGTAAATCTTCTGGGCGATTTTTAATATTTGATATACCAGTCCTTCACCATCCTTCTACCCAATACCCTTCCTTCCTTTTCCATTCAAGAAATTCTAATTACATTAGGAAAAGCATTCTTTGCGAATCAGGAAGCATATAATAATATTATTATCCATTACACACAGAGGGCCACAATTGTAAGCATAATATTCGTGGTATCATGCTTTTGTCATAGCAAACAGATAATCTCTCTCTCTCTCTCTCTCTCTCTCTTAGTTGTTTGTTCTTAAAAACGGCAAGTTTGAAAATTGGTTGCAAGACCAAAACTTCCACCGTTTTCAAATAAAGTTATTTCAATTCCAATCTCTCTCTCTCTCTCTCTCTCTCTCTCTCTCTCTCTCTCTCTCTCTCTCTCGCGTACAAGTACGCACAAAGAGAAAGCACAAACGCTGAGAAAATTTAGGTAACTTGAATTAAAGAAAAATAATTGTCGATTTTTAAACTTCTGTCCATCAAGTTTTGGTACATGCAATGACAAAACTTGCTTACCTGAAACTGAAATAATAGTAAAGTAGGTTGGTTGGTTGGTTAGGTGGGGTTTATCGACACAGCACAACGAGGTGATTGCAGACGGCCCTAGGAGGCAGGTTATGGGGGATGGGGATAGCTACCCTAACTGTAAAGTCAATTAAACACTGTTTTATTCAATCCAGTCAGACTGCTAGGTCGGCCACATTGTAGTATCCTTGACTGTAATGGACAAGTTACACAAACGGATCCAGTTCACAGTCAGTGGAAGGGTGGGTGGGTGTTTGGGGGTTTAAAGTCCTTTTCCACCACATAGGGTGATATCAAAGACGGGGCAACGATGAAAAAGCCAGCACAAATGTTTGGCCCCAGCCGGTATACGAACTCACGACCCGAGCATTAGAAGTCCAACGCTCTACCATTCGACCATCCCGACTCCCCCAGTCAGTGGAAGAATAATAGTAAAGGTAATATGTATTATATTATATCTTCTCTGTAACCTTCTAAAGCAGAAGACTCCGTGGTCGGCGGCCGCTTAGAGCTTCTACCGGATCTAACAGCATCACTTGACCCATCCTCCTCCTTTGTACGATCCTTCGGTTCTGTCGTCTCTCTTTCCGCCTCCTTCGTAGTCGTCTGTGTCGTTGTAGTAGTGAGTCGAGAAGGAATTGTGAAAGGGGATGCAAGTATTGGCGGTCGGGTTGGGCGAGTGAATATTGGTGGTCGAGTTGGCGGTGTGAACACTGGAGGGCGAGTGGGCTGTGTGAAAACTGGAGGGCGAGTGGGCTGTGTGAAAACTGGTGGGCGAGTGGGCGGTGTGAACACTGGAGGCGGGGTGGGAGTCGTGAAGAACGGAGGACGACGGGTAACATTGATAACTATTGGAGGACGCCGTGTAGAAGTGGTTGGGACAGGAGAAGTCCTTGCAGCTGTTGTGGTGGTTGTAATGGCTGTAGTAGTCGACGGAGCGACTGTCGCAGTCGTTGTCAAACTCGTTGAAGCTGTCACAGATGGAGGAACTGTAGAAGTTGTCGCTGTGGTGGTGATGGTGGAGGGAGGTGCAGTTGGGGTGGTAGCTGTCAAAGTTGTTGTGGTCTCAGCGGTTGAAGTTGTGGTTAGCGGAGGATCTGTAGGTGTCGTCCTGCGGCAGATGTCCGGGTAGAGAAGTCCAAGATCGCAGCTGAGAGCTTTTCCTTCATAGTTTACATACAATGCAAAGTTAGGTTATACTGGCACTGCGGACAGATACTGGGGATGTATACACATGCGTGAGAGGAAACTTATGATGAACACGACAACAACCATTTCTTCATCAGAACAGTTACATGAAACAAAGAAACAAGCAAAGAAACAACCTTTAAAATGTTTCATGTGTTTCACGAAAGTACGAGATTCTGGACTCTCTCCTCTCTCTCTCCTCTCTCTCTCTCTCTCTCTCTCTCTCTCTCTCTAGCGTCGAAATAAACTAGTGTCTAAAAGAAACGATACCAAAGGTTGGCAAGGATATGCAAGAAAAGCAGAACAATACAGAAATTTCAGAGTGGTATATTTCATTAGCAAATGTTTCCGGTATTCCCGAGCGCAGACGCTGCACTTGGGACGTGGGATACGTAAACCTATGTTTTTCGGCCTTCGGGATCACTTTGCACAAAAACATTCTGACAACAGTTTGGTATCGTTTCTTTTGGACACTAGTTTAGTCGTTGTTGCTAGCGCGGCGTTAAGCCCTAAAAAACTCTCTCTCTCTCTCTCTCTCTCTCTCTCTCTCTCTCTCTCTCTCTCTCTCACACACACACACAACACACACACACACACACACACACACACACACACACACACACACACACGCACGCACGCACGCACGCACGCACGCAAACGCCTTTCGTGTCACTCACTACAACGCGTCCTGCCCCATCTGTTTGTAAAACAGCCCCACTCGTAGCTTGGTCCGCAAACAGATTGTCTTGAACACACAACGAGAAAGCAAGAATTATAGAAATAGTTTTTTTTTTTTTTTTAAATACGGATGATGTTTTCCTCGGCTGCTACAATACAATACAATACAATACAAAGGGGCCCTTTCGGCATATGGCCGAACTGTTACGTTTTCCTTGCCTCTATCAAAGGAGTGTCTTCGGTACACTTCCAAACTATTTTATATTTCAAAAAAATGTTTACTTACGCTGCAGGCACGAGATATTAATGAGTCTTTTCGGTACATGGCCGATTTTTTCCCCTTGCCTGTTACAAAAGAGTCTTTTCGGTACATGCATGACCTAACTGTTATTAATTTTTTGTTTCCTTGCCTTTTACTTGTAAATGGTCCGACGCGAAGCCCTACCTAAATAACTAGCTACTTGTAAATGAGTCATTTCGGTACCCATCGCAGCTGTTATTTTGTCTTTTCTTGTCAATAATGAATCAGTTCAGTATCATAATGCCCGAAAAATAATTTGGCCGAACACGTAAATACAACTGGTGAACAATATAAAAAGGGAAAAATGGTGCGTGGCTACCTCGGTCGGCGGTTAATATACGTGTATAAAACTGGAGGCAGGGTAACAATTTGTGATATCAGGACTTGCTGCCAAACTCACATTTTAGTCGTATCTGCAACTTCCTCCATAAACTTGTCACGAAATGTGTCTAGCGCTGAGCTACAGCATCTCGATCTTGCCGGCTGTCCGCTGTCACACGGATCTTTAAAAAAAAGAAAACAAACTATTAAAATGAAAAATGGAGAGGCAAAGAAAAGAATAAACAACAAGGACCAAACAAAAAGATAAAGAAAGAAAGCAGTGCTTAAATGGAAAGAATTTTCTTCAAATTACAACAAAGAAATGGAGCAAAAAACGTGCAAACACAACAGCCACATCAACAACAATAATAAAACTATTAAGAAGCAGAAGAAGAAGTAGAAGGAGAAGAAAGATGATGCTGGTGGCAGAGATTCAGATCAAGTAACCAGATCAACATGATGAGACGTGTTAGCTAACCTTCTTCTATGGATGAGTTAAAGATTTTATTGACTGTGATCCGTGCAGTGAAACTGCCGAACTCCAATATACAGCGATCGTCCCTCACACACATCAGAGCTATTGCTGCTCTGGAACTAAAAACAAAGTGAATATGAAGGTAGCAGATAAACACACACACACACACACACACACACACACACACACACACACACACACACACACACACACACACACACACACACACACACACACTCGCTTAAAAAAAAACATCAAGTTAAAAAGCATTGTTTTTCACGTGTTCAAACCTGATATAAAATCAAACAAGATTAGTTTTGGAAGAAGGTTGATGTTATGAAAAGACAGTCACGCTGTGTTCAAAAGATTCATGTTTTTCTTTGAGATTTCTTTCCTATAGTAACCATTACTTTTAATGTGCGTTAATTATGCCTGCATAGAAAACAAACTGCCCTTCAGTTAGCGTGTAACCTGTTTAGCATGCAAAAAGCCATCTCTTAGAATGCAGAATGACTGGGACGCCTCGTGTAAACTATACACATTTTGCAGTATTCGCACAAGCACACTGAAGGACTACTTACGTAAGGAGGCCGCTTCCAAACACCGAATTTCGTGTAGGTGTGGTCTGGTTGTTCTGTCTGAAAAGAAATTAAGGCATTGTTTAGGAAATTTCAAAACAAAAACCACACGAAGTTAACACTCAAAGCAAGATTTTCTTTTCTTTTGGGATTTTAAAAGCATAGAATACGCGTTTGCAGTTTCAAAACCAGATTTGCGTAATTTGCTTTTAGAGTGAGGTCCCTTGTTTTGGCGCCATTTTGATTCCGTGACTATTAGGAGTAAAAGTCATGTTTTAGTGCAACATTATCTTCATGCGCTCCCGATACTGTAACATACCGAATTAGTGTTTCTGACTGCCTACCTTAGCATCCCGGCTGGGGCCAAATATCTGTGTTGGCTTTTTCATCGTTGCCCCCGACTTTAATATCAACCGTATGTGGTGGAAAAGGACGTTAAACCCCCAAACACCCACCCACCCATCCTGCCTACCTTAGCTGCAGCAGCGAAAGCAACGCGTCGGAACGCAGGTTCAACCTCTGTGAGAACGTATCTAATGGAGAAGGAGTTTGTACATCTGGCGTTGGAAAGGAGTCGAAACCCATGGCGGAGTCCGGTTTGGTTGTAGTTGTCGGTGTGCTGGTGGTGTCCTGAGCCAGTAGGGGCTTGTTGCATGTTGACACTGTCGTTCAGAAAGGAGATGTGAGTTGAAGTAGTTGTGGGGGTGTTTGATTTAACGGGTTCGCACTGCAAACCCAGATATACATAGTATTACGATTGCGGGAAAACAAAGGCGAGAGTAAGAGAAAACTGTGCACTTCTCACCCTTCACTTTGTGTGTAGTCTCTGTGTGTCTGCCTTCGCACACACACACACACACACACACACACACACACACACACACACACACACACACACACACACACACACACACACACACACACACACACACGTGCGCGCCAAAGCCAAATCAACCAACACGAATAAACATTCATACACACAAACAAACACACACCGCAGCCAACATACATCGCTTTCACTTTAGATGGGAAACGTTAACCATTGAGTGTACATAACTGCCTAATTTGTAAACTAGATAGTGAGTTTGCCTAAAATTAATGATATACCTTCTTTATGGATGAGTAATGCCTCAAGTACATGACAAGAAAGACCTACCCAGAATCAACAGCACTGCCACCAGCCGCACGTAAAACTCCCTCTCCATGTCTGGTCAGTAAAGTGGTTTACTTGTACTGGATAAATATTTTTAAAAATTCTATTTTGTTCGTTTGAGTATGGAACAACACACTATAACAAAATACATAGAAAGTTAAATACGAAACATTGCGAATGTATGTACAATAAAAATCAAAACTAAACTATCCTTATGATTGAATTCGTTTTCGCAAAGCCATCATTGTATCGACTTCAGCGGCAAACACTGTATCAAAACTTTCAGAAGTTATGATGGCTAAGACATTCCCTACACTCCGATATATATAAGATGTTAATATATAATATTCATAACTAGAAAATGGCTGTTTTAAGTGTACAGTCTGTGTAATAAATCTTATAAACTTACTTCTGCTCTCCACCAAGTGTCTGCCATGACGTTTCAAAGAGAACCTCTTTGTATACAGCAGACCTCACTTCCTTCAGTAAGTACGTACATGTATTTGCGCAGCACAAGTCGAACTGAATGACGAAAGCGAAAATCTGAACGAGGCGTTACCCTAACGACAGATTGCTTTCACGAGGGCTCATCCATAACCTACCGCCGTTATCAATAACCGGTGACTGTCATTTTGACTGATGCACCCCGGGAATCGGCTGTCGGCGTGTATGCATACTGAAATGTGGCGACTGTACGCGGATGAGTTGTGCACTGTTGCGTGAAAACCGAGATGGGGAGAGGGGAGGGCCGGGTGAGGGAAGTGTGTGTGTGTGCGTGTGTGTGTGTGTGGGGGGGGGGGGGGGGGGGCAAGCTTTGGGAGATTAAGTAATTGATGATACGTGCGCTGAGTTTAACCAGACATCCATAGGTGGTGTTCGGAAAACCCAGTGTTATTCATTTACACTTACAGGAACAACTTTGATGGCACATCACTCACATCAATCTCGTCTTGTCCGATTTGACTAGTGTGAAAACAGGTGTGAAAGGTGTATCAGTTTTTTTTTTTTTAAATGACTATGCTGTTTCCGTACTCTGGGGGCCATTTTGTTCGTTGGTTATCTCCCTTTTTGCGTAACCGGCTTGAATCTGACAAATGCGCATACCCTGTCTGGTTAAAGATTTCCTGTGTACCCTAACTAGTCCGCTTTACCAGTGTATGGCTGTCCGTCTTTGTAAAATGTGCGTGAGTGTGAGTGAGTGAATCACGCAGTGAGTTTTATTTTCTTTTGCGCACTATACAGATACCATTTATTATTATTCATTATCATATTACTATTACGTCCTTGAGGCTTGCGTGTATCTCTCTCTGTCTCTCTCTCTTTCTCTGTCAGAGTGTGTGTGTGTGTGTGTGTGTGTGTGTGTGTGTGTGTGGTGCGTGCGTGCGTGCGTGCGTGCGTGCGTGCGTGCGTGCGTGTGTGTGTGTGTGTGTGTGTGTGTGTGTGTGTGTGTGTGTGAGAGAGAGAGAGAGAGAGAGAGAGAGAGAGAGAGAGAGAGAGAGATGGTGATGATGATGAAACTTTTTTTTTTATTCAGGATAGAGCATTTAGGCATTGCTGCCTGTCTTACAAGCTGTCATGCTATTCTACGTTAAAGGGTAAAAAGACAACATCAAAACAAGGGGGGAAAAGGACAAAAGAGAAAAAAAGACAAACAAAAGTATTAGAGAGAGAGAGAGAGAGAGAGGGGGGGGGGGTAGTTCGGGGGGAGGGGGGGGGACGCTGTCCCCATCCAATACACGCCTGACTGATGATGCTTCTCAGCTCGACCTTTCATACTGACGACACTCATGTTTATTAGAAAGGCGCAATTCCGATCTGCACAGTCCCATATTCCGTTCACCAGAACACTACACATTACAACCACCACTAGCAGCAACACCTCAAGCAAAAAACAACACGAAAGGAACAGACTTTGTCTTTAATTAATAATAATACTACTTAATAATACTGAAGAAACATAAAGTTTGAAAAGGACGTTATTCGCGGAAGTAAGCGTGAAACTGCAAGTTGTAGATAATAATAATAATAATTAATACTTATTTGGCACACAGCGCTTTACAAGGAAAAGAAAAGAAAAACATTGGAACAGTACAGTCACGTATGAACAAAGCATAATTTATCACATAAATACAAACAATACAGTACACCTTCACAAAACACACAACATATCAAGACTACAATCAGACACTACAGATAACAGGTCTATTCGAAGAGTTGTGGTGTATTCCGACAAGATATGTACAACAGGGAAATTATGAACAGGAAGTTTTGTCAAACAGCGAAGTAGTCGTTATATCGATTCGTAAAAACAACAGCAACACGAAAAACCCAACACAAAGAGTTAAGACACTCGTGATTTCGAAACACTTCCTACTATATGCCCCTCAGACACACACACACACACACACACACACACACACACACACACACACACACACACACACACACACACACACGGAGAGAGAGAGAGAGAGAGAGACACACACACACACACCATCACCACCACCACCACCACCACCACCACCACAACAACAACAACAACAACAACAACCACCACACAACAACAACAACCACGACAAACAAACACAAAAAAACCCAACCCTAAAACAAAAATCAACAACATCGTGAAAAACCAAAACAATCAAATCAACAACAACGGTAATACCCCCCCCCCCCCCAACAAACCAAACTAAATCCAAAACCAAAACAACAAAACTTTCTCTCACTGACGATATATATGCTTTGTATTAATTTAAAAAAGAACACGATCTTCTGTCCAGTAAACACAAATCCATACGAAGGAAGCAAATGCACCAACTTCAAAGTTAAAGGAGTTTGATTTTCATCTCTCTCAGTCTGCCGAAGCCTCCTACCGTTCTCCACGCCCTTTTTACAGGGTATGTTCTTCTTTGGCGCGTTCTTCACCGCCGTCATTCCCTGCTTCTTCCTCAAGAACGAAGTACTGCGTACTCTCTTCGACTTGCCTGTTGCCCATTGCCACCAACTCCCTCTCCATGGCAAACCACTGATCGAGTTTCTCTTGCTCGATGTAGGAGCAGACCCTGGAGCCGGGGGTGTTCTCAAAACCACGGAGGGAAGCCAGGGAAGTGTACCCCGTTGCATAGCTCGACCTCTTACTACTCACCCTGTCGGCGGGGTTCAGCGTGGAGTACTGAAAGTCTCCGCTCTGGTGAACGCGCAGTTCAACTTGAGGTGTGTCAACAGGTTCGTCTCGTGTTGCCGCGTCCTCTTTGAGAGTGAAATAGTGTTCGCACATGTTGGGCATTTCCTCAGAGGCCGCTTCAATTTTGTCCCTGGTCAGAGCTGTGGCAGTTTCTTCGTTCCAAGGGTTCTTTGCCAGGTCGTAGACGCTTCTCTGAGGTTCTGGCGCGGATTGTTGTGTCGGTTCTGAAGTGGTACCGTCTTCGGTTTGCGCAGGCACGGACGGCAGCTTCCGGTTGCGGATCATGACGTCAGCAGTTTTGTCGTTAGCAGGCTCCGCTCCTCCGTCAGCGCTAGCAGGCAGTGACTCGGGTTGAGTGTGTGCTTCGTCAACGATGTATGTGTACGCGTCTTCGCCGCTGTTTCTGCTGATGTCAGTCGAGGGGCGGTTTTCAGGTCTTTTGCGAAAGTCATCTTCACACTCCTGTAACAACAGAGAATCAGTGACATTATGGTAATGGTTAGAAACACACACACACACACACACACACACACACACACACACACACACACACACACATACATTATGGTAATGGTTAGAAACACACACACACACACACACACACACACACACACACACACACACACACACACACACACACACACACAAAATGGTTACACACAATGGTCACACACACACACAATGGTCACACACACACACACACACACACACACACACACACACACACACACACACACACTGGTTACACACACAGTGGTTACACACACACACACACACACACACACACACACACACACACACACACACACACACACACGTTTAAAGTATCAATACGTTTGTCAGGCATACAAGAACGCTGTGAAAAACCTTTCATCACATGGGCATAATCTTGCCTGACTGTGGCGCTCCGCAGTGCCCAGTTAAGAGCCGGCTTAACAGAAGATGAACACACTCTGAACCACTCATCTGCATAGAAGTTCACTAGATAAACAAACAGCAACAACAACAACAACAAAATAAAACCAGTGCTACTCACGAAACCTCTGTTGCTTGCTCCCACTTCAGTTCCCCTGGCACACGACACAATGTTCGAACGGTCACCTTCTCTGTACAGCGGAAACAAATGCATTGTTATTGCGTGACCGCATCTGAGAAACCGAAACAATTGTCTACTACCGTAAGCCAGCACACTCATGTAGTTATGACCAAAAAAAAAGTGAACAGCCAATCACTGATGCAGCTCGGAACGAAAAGCAAAGTACGACAACTCTGCAAGCTAGTTACCTCCCCTTGGTCGATCTGGCGCGTCTGCACCAGCAGAGGATAAGCACGAGACCCACAGTGATGACAATTGTCTACTACCGTAAGCCAGCACACTCATGTAGTTATGACAAAAAAAAAAAAAAAAAAAAAGTGAACAGCCAATCACTGATGCAGCTCGGAACGAAAAGCAAAGTACGACAACTCTGCAAGCTAGTTACCTCCCCTTGGTCGATCTGGCGCGTCTGCACCAGCAGAGGATAAGCACGAGACCCACAGTGATGACAACGAATGCCAGGAGGGCGAGTAACCCTGCCACGCGTGCCATCAAGTAGTCATAATCTGGCAGATCTATAAATAAATGAGTGAACAAAAACAAATCAGTTAATCATTCTGCAAGTCAGTCGGTCAGTTGTTAACAGATCTGGTAGCTTGATAAGTTCTTCTTCTCTGTCTCTGTCTCTCTGTCGCTGTCTCTGTCTCTGCCCCCCCCCCCCCGTCTCTCTCTCTCTCTCTGCAGTGGTCCCCATTTGGTTCCCTCGTCTTCTCAGCCTTTCGCAACGGAGATCCCATTTGTGGGATCGCCAACTTTCTATAATGCGGAACTAAAAATAACCCTAGCAAAACGGGTTTCTATTGATCAAAGGGAAGCAACCATGTATAGATATGCTAGTGGGAAAAACTCGCAGCATAGAGAGAGTTAAAAGGGATAGTAAGCGCATCACAAATACACCAACAAGAATATCAAAATGGGACTTGCAGGGCATCCGAGTTAGTGAGGTTAGTGCAAATGGGACAGCCAAAGATTCAAGATTTTATTTATCTTGTTACAAATGTGTTGAGCTGAATATACCTGACGGCTTTCTGCATTTGTCTGGGTAGAGCACATGAAAGTCGCAACCAGCATAACCTGTAAACGAACACATGTGTCATTGTTAAACCTGTTTGTGTGACACCATTTTCATAATCAGTACGGGGAGCCGGGATAGCCGAATGGTAGAGCGTTGGACTCTTAATGCTAGGGTCGTGAGTTCGAGTCCCAGCTAGGGCCAAATATTTGTGCTGGCCTTTTTCTCGTTGTCCCGTCTTTGATATCACCCTTACGTGGTGGAAAAGGACGTTAAACTCCCAAACACCCACCCCACCCACCCTCATAATCCGTAATATCACCTTCATAAAGTAAAACTTGGAGCACTCCCGTAAAACGCAAAATGAACTTCTTGGGAAGAGTGACCCGGCGCATTTTTGCCTACGCGTGAATGACTTAAAATCACACGAGACAAACTTGTTCTATATACAAAGAAAACAAAAGCACAAAGCAACAACAACAACAACAACGACAAACACCAAAAAGCTAGCTGTTTAAGTTCATAAATTTGAAACTGCTAGATCATACCACATGTTTCGTTGTAACAGTAGAGCGTGCAGGCATTGAGTCTGAAAAACAGAAAACTGGAATAAGCAAAACAAACAGCACCATTTTAGAAAGGAAATGAAGATCCAGATGAACTCTAGCAGGTTTCCTTTTAACGAGGAATAATTCTTGTAAAAGGTTTTCTTGATAATAAACATTCATTGACATAATCATAAGCAGTCCCTTTGCCCAATTTATTGCGCCTAGGAGATGATAAGTTGCAATATTTGCTGTATATGCGTTTAGTATTTATCTTTGTTTTACCTAGTTGTAATTGTCATTTGTTTTCTACGCTTTTTTTGTAACCGGGAGTTCGAGAAATTAGCATGAAGGTGCAGCGTCTCCTGCATGTCCAAGGTTTATATTGCCCCGTAGACCAGTTTGCATCCTTTGTCCAACGTTACATTTTTGTTTTTTTCATGTAGTGCAGGCACACTCAGCCGCGAATTAGTCTTTGTGGCTTGCGCGGCTTTAAGCTCAAAACTCTCTCTCTCCCCCCTTTGCCCAAATAGTGTGAAACTAAGGGAGAACTCGCAAGTGTCACGTTAACGCCATATTTGGTGTTTTTTTTAATTGTCTCTTTCGGGAAATTCGGGTCGCTTTCCCCGGGGAAAGCGCGTCGCCGCGCTGCAGCGCAACCTGACCTACCCATCCTGTTTTTTTTAAAATATTATTTTGCAAAGTTTTCTTGGGGAGGAAAGCCGGATAACCCGGAGAGAAACCCCCGATGAGCAGCTCGGTAGCCAGGAAAAGCCGGTATCACATATCACAAGCTCGACCTGGGCTCGAACCCACGCTTCATGGCCGTGACAGCGGTGACTGCCGTTCAGTAGCGCAGCGGGTAAGTCCGATCCGCTACCTATTAGACCACCGCTCAACTCCTTTTTTTTGGTTGACAAACCAAAACCAATAATGGGCACGATCAAGTATTCAACTGCAAAGCATACGTGTACATACAAGTTCGAGTCCGAATCACTGGAATTAAAATTCTTGATTTCTTCTTCGAAGTGTGATGTTTGGGAGACGCAACATGCCGTCGATGTCTGTGCAGCCCCGCAAGGTTCTGCTGAGAAAACATGAAACCATCATCACCCTCGTCATCATCCTCCTCCTACTACTACCACTACCTCTACCACTGGTACTACTACTGCTGCTGTTACCACTACTACTTCTACCACTGTAGCTGCTCCTGGTACTGCTACTAGTCTACTGCTGCTGCTGCCACCACTACTACTACTTCTGCTACCACTACTTCTAGTACTGCTGCTTCTGCTGCTACTACTCTTACTACTACTACTGCTGCAGCTGCTACTACTACTTCTAGTACTGCTGCTTCTGTTGCTACT
>JACVVK020000739.1:22500-122500 GCA_018292915.2 Batillaria attramentaria | reverse complement strand
TCTACCTCTGCAAACTGCAAGAATTGATAATACAAATGATAGAAAAATATTGTAATATGATCATTTTGACCGTATACCTGTTTAAAACCGGAAAAAAGAAGAAAAAAAAAGTAATGCTGCAAAGGCGCATTTATTATTATTATTATTTTTAGCTGCCAAGCTACCTACTTCATGATTTAGACAAAACTGCTTAGTGTAAGAACTACACGAAGTCAAGAATCAAAAGAGAGAAATCTGAAAGCATTTTTGTTTGCAGTTATGTGTATGCGTGACTGCAGGCACTGATGAGGAAGTGACTCCGGAAAATGACGCTATAAGTATTTGTCATAAATTGCATTCTCTCGCCTTGGTAATTACGTGGCAACAGTTTCATTTGACTGTGAATCTTCCGGCTTCGCTTTTTTATTCCTCACAAACAGTCAATACATACATTGTATACAGACAATGAAAAAACTACAACAAAGACAAAAAGCAACAACAACAACAACAACAACAACAACCAAACTTTCGGTTGATTATCTTCGGTGATTTTTCAAGCTTTATCACAAACACAGCAGCTGTGTTACATCTCAAAACGGCATCGCATCATTATGATCATGCCATTTCACACTTAATTTCCTATCAGTTACATCACATTCTCTCATCGTGTAAATGAAGAAAGCTACAACAACAACAACAACAACAACACACACACACACACACACACACGCGCGCGCGCGCGCGCGCGCACAAAATGCCCTCTAGTAAAACCATTTGAAAGCTGTCCTTATATCGGTTTCTGAAGCGAATAGTCTGAGTCCAATATTAAACGCCCGTCCTCAATATTTCCTGGTTCACTATGTGAACTCTTTGTCACAATCACGTTTAGCTCCCTTGTCTGAGGAATCAGGATCGGTGTACATGTCATTTTCAGAGCCAGTAACAGCTGCAAGGCTGTAAGTTCCGACCCCAGCCGCGCCCTCTTCCAGTATGAAATACTGTCCTCCGTGCTGTGAATCGCGAGCGTTTTCCTCCAGTATGAAATACTGTCCGCCTGTTCCTTGCTCTCTTGTATCAAGATTCTCACTTCCACCAAGAAACTTTTGTCCGTCTTTCGTTTGTTCTTTGCTCCGACATGCAGGTTGGTTCGAACGCGTACGATTTCCAGCACCGCAGGCCAGGGGAGTGTACTCAGAGTTTTCAGCACGGGAGTTGCCTACCATGGTGGAGAGATCCAGGGGACAGTATTCGTGTGTTTGTCCTTCAGTCTGCGGACTCACAGTGTACTCCCCTACGTTGGTTTTATTCTGCTGCACCTCATCCTGAAAATTCTCGTACTGGCCATCTTTGCTCTCCCCTCGAGCAGGACCTGTCTCGTCGTCTTCCAGCAGAACCATGTACTGAGGGATGCTTGAGTCTAATTCTGAATTTTTCGCCAAGCTGTACACACTGGGCGGTGGAGCGGACGGATGCTTCCGACCCCCTCCCTCTCCCAGCCTGTTGTACGATGACGTGCTGGCGGTGCTCGGAGAGGTCGCAGCGGTCGACGTTTTCAGGTCAGCGACGTCATCCAGTTCTGTGTAGATGGATTCTTGTTCTCCGTCGTGATGAGGATGAGCAGAACCTGCGGGTGGCAGGTCGAGTCCATTGTTGATGTAAGCGTACTCGTGTTCACTCGCGCGTCTTTTTTCTGTTGAGCTCCCCTTGTTAGCTTCGGTTCTTTCCCTTGAGGCGCCTTGTCTACTAATAATCTGTCGCACAGGAAATTTATTTGAGTTTTTTTAAAGTCAAAATTAAAAACAAAAACAAAAACAAAAGACTTTTCATACAAAAGTTTCGACAAAATATAAAGTGTAACGTATTTTAACCCATTGTCAACGGCACGTTCCCATCGTTACACTGCATGGGTATCTTCACTGTTTCGCCAGATCGCAATGGTTTGCTCGATGGCGAATGGCCAGAAAGGGGAAGTAACGTCACACTCCCAACTCTCGTCAGTATCAGTTGCTTCCCTTCGTTTGGGTTTTGCGGCCAGCAATTTAACCCAACGCAGGCGTCATTATTTGGGGTTAGGAGACAACAGTTAGAAAGCAGTTCAATTCTTTGTATACTCCATTGTCATTGAGTACTTTACACACCGTATTAATAATAATGATAATAATAAATAACAATAAGAAGAAGAAGAAGAAGAGGAGGAGGGTGTGTGGGTGTTTAACGTCTTTTTCCACCACGTAGGGTGATATCAAAGACGGGGCAACGATGAAAAAGCCAGAACAAATATTTGGCTCCAGCCGGGATCGAACTCACGACCCGAGCATTAGAAGTCCAACGCTCTACCATTCGACCACCCCGGAAGAAGAAGAAGAAGAAGAAGAAGAACAACAACAACAACAACGCACCTCGGGCAGTTTGGAGAGAGGCCAACAAGTCCAGGTGCCATAGGCTGTAGTCTGGCTGTCGTTTCTGTCGGCACTGCACGTAATTATAGGAGAA
The DNA here is from genome assembly GCA_018292915.2 of Batillaria attramentaria. Classification (NCBI taxonomy): domain Eukaryota; kingdom Metazoa; phylum Mollusca; class Gastropoda; family Batillariidae; genus Batillaria; species Batillaria attramentaria. Next base: position 120,028 of record JACVVK020000739.1, on the reverse strand, counting down.
GAATAAACGATCTTATAAGTCACATATCAAGTGGATTATAACATAATGGCTTGCAGCATTGCAATTCTAAAACACACAAACTATTTGACACGCACGCAGGCACGCAAGCACACACACACACACACACACACACACACACACACACACACACACACACACACACACACACTGTTAGAACATCTCACCTGACGGAAAGTTTACCATTGTGGTATTTCAAAAGAGTAAAATAAAAAAAAAATAAAAAAGTGACGTCTCAGAGGCGCACCTTACCTGTAAGGCTAAATGTAGAAAAAGGGGAGGAATGCACAGCAAAGCATTTTTCAGTGGAATCATCAGCTTACCTCCCCTTAAGAGCTATTCTTGAGTAAATAAGTTAGACGTTAAAAAAAAAAAAAATACATTGTTAAACAGAAACTCGAATGTTAGGCTACATGCATAAAAAGGGAAGGAATGCAGAGCAAAGTATGTTTCAGTGGACTCTCCATCATCTTACCTCCCCTTAAGAGCTCTTCTGCGCCTCCACCAGAAGATGAACAGCAAAATAGCTGCGATGATCACCAAGATGGCGAAGATGGATCCCACAACAGCCCCTGCAACGTCTGCACTCTCACCGTTGCCTGAAAACAAACAAACAAACAAAAAATTCACACTCATTTCATTGCCAATCGATACGGCAGAGATGACCACTTTTGCATAATTCTGGCGATATTGTACGAGGAGCCCCTTGTCGCGACCGCATGGTCCGGGGGGAAAAAAAGAGGAAAAAGTGCGGTTCCCCGGAGGAAGTACCCCGAATTTCCCTCACAACAGTAAAGGAACAGTCTTTAACTACCAATGAATTGTTTTTTTCGACGTGCAGAGTAATACCCTCTGGTGTGTTAATTTTCCTCTTTATCCGCAAATGAAATACATCCTCCCTCCCCCGTCCCCGCAAGTAAACACTTCGATATTCAAATTCAAATTTACATTTATTCATTTTATCACTTTTGAAAAAACAACAACAACAACAACAACAACAACAACAAAAACCACTTGTCCAGTTTAGTAGGGTAGGTGCAGAAAAATGTTCACCACAGAGCAGCAATAGCAGCAAAACACACCAAGAAAAGAGTTGAAAATTATGAGAGATAAAGCATGCTAAACGCGTTTCAAATTGGATTTATTGAAATACTTACCGCCTGTGAGTGCCGGGGCAATAGTGGTGTTATGAACGTTGTTTGTAGGCCTGGTGGCGGGAAGTACAGGCCTTGTGACAACGCCTGGACGCCTGTTGACTGTGGTGCTGGTGGCGGGGGAAGAGGAGGAGGTGGTGGATGTCACAGGCGGTGAACACCCTGGATACCTGCAGCCAACAAATGCTGAAACACACACACGGAGAATCATAGCCACGACTCAGTGAGTGTTGTTTGTTTGTTTGTTTGTTTTGTTGTTGTTGTTGTTGTTGTTGTTTTTTTTTTGGTTTGTTTTTGTTTGTTTTTGTTTTTGTTTTTGTTTTTGTTTTTTGGGGGGGGGGGTTGAAATTTATAGGCGAATAAGCACGCCATGATTTAAAGATTCAAATATTTATTTATTCCTTTCTCCCCATTTGAAGTGGGGAGCCGGGGTGGCCGAATGCTAGAGCGTTGGACTTCTAATGATCGGGTCGTGAGTTCGTATCCCGGCTGGGGCCAAATATTTAAGCTGGCTTTTTCATCGTGGCCCCGTCTTTGATATCACCCGTATGTGGTGAAAAAGGACGTTAAACCCCCAAACACCCACCCCCACCCCCATCTGAGGTATTGAAGACTGTCAAGCCAAGCACACAACAACATAGTGTTTACTCCTTGCGTGAAATCTGTGCTGTTGAAACTGTTTGAAGAATCGATTCATGACATCACAGGCCTGCTTCTAGGTCAAGGCGGATCAGAACTGACAGAAAAGGGTCAGTCACCATGTAGGCACTCGATACCTCCGATTATTTACGCTTAGAGGATGTCTTATTTAAAGCAGGTCACTTACTAGTACACCTGTACTTATTAATTTGTCATACTTACTGCACGTGCGTTTTCCTTTCCGAGTTGCACAGCCGTACAGCTCGCACTCAGCGGTCCTGCAAGCACACCGAGCAGAAACGTGATAATTATACAGCCAGTGTACGTCAGTAACAATTAGCCCATCCACCTATATTCGTACATTTCAAAGTCTGATGTCTCGGTACAATGCTGGATGTTTGCTTCTCTCGTGGAATCGATTGAGCAGACATGCGAAGTGCAACATTCTGCCGCTGCAGATCCAGTTACTTTCCGCGCTCCGGACACTGTCTCTGCGGACATTCGACCCAAAATTCGGTGTTTCACGCGGAATGTACTCAACCAGCGTGAAGTGCCCCGGATCTGAGCAGCTCGATGCTGGAAGTGCCCCGGATCTAAGAAGCTTGACGATGAAAGTGCCCCGGATCTACGCAGCTTGAGGCTGGAAGTGCCCCGAATCAAAGCAGCTTCAGGTTAGTAGTGCCCCGGATCGAAGCAGCTTGATGCTGGAAGTGCCCAGGGTATTCGAAGCTTGAGGATGGAAGTGCCCAAGATCAAAGCAGCTTGAGGTTAGTAGTGCCCCGGATCTAAGCAGCTTGCGGCTAGAGGTGCCCAGGGTATTAGAAGCTTGATGCGAGAGGTGCCCCGGATCTAAACAGCCTGATGCTGAAAGTACCCCGAGTAAATCACTGTGAAGCTGAAAGTTCCCCGGGTAAAGCAGCGTGAAGCTGAAAGTGCACCGGGTAAAGCAGCGTGAAGCTGAAAGTGCACCGGGTAAAGCAGCGTGAAGCTGAAAGTGCACCGGGTAAAGCAGCGTGAAGCTGAAAGTGCACCGGGTAAAGCAGCGTGAAGCTGAAAGTGCACCGGGTAAAGCAGCGTGAAGCTGAAAGTACCCCAGGTAAAGCAGTGTGAAGCTGAAAGTGCACCGGGTAAAGCAGCGTGAAGCTGAAAGTGCACCGGGTAAAGCAGCGTGAAGCTGAAAGTGCACCGGGTAAAGCAGCGTGAAGCTGAAAGTACCCCAGGTAAAGCAGTGTGAAGCTGAAAGTGCACCGGGTAAAGCAGCGTGAAGCTGAAAGTACCCCAGGTAAAGCAGTGTGAAGCTGAAAGTGCACCGGGTAAAGCAGCGTGAAGCTGAAAGTGCACCGAGTAAAGCAGCGTGAAGCTGAAAGTGCACCGGGTAAAGCAGTGTGAAGCTGAAAGTGCACCGGGTAAAGCAGCGTGAAGCTGAAAGTGCACCGAGTAAAGCAGCGTGAAGCTGAAAGTGCACCGGGTAAAGCAGTGTGAAGCTGAAAGTGCACCGGAGTCAAACGAGCCGAGGTGAACGTATACCTAGCTTATTACGACCGCGCACATGACTTGACACATACAATAACGTACCACCACTTTCTGAAGCTACGTACAGAGAAGTCACTGGATCTTCAGCCAAAAACAGCAGTGGGACAAATTTCGTAAATGCGCTTACCAATGTATATATGCAAAGGAACTTGATATTTAAACACAATTACAGGGACGTAGTGATATACTTACAACTTCGCTTCATTTTCATCTGTTAGATCCTCAAACAGCTTCTTGTACGTGGAAACCGCTTGTTGGCAGCAGACGCTGGATCGTCCGTCACATGATGCTGGAAAGATATTACGATCATGAATGTACAAGCAAGAAAAAGTTGTTGTCAAGCTCCTTGTATCGTTTATTCACGGGTGTCATTGAATTGTGACAGCTGAAGAAGTGGGTGGATGTTTTAGGGTTTAACGTCCTTTTCTACCACATGTGGGTGATATGAAAGACGGACCAACGAGAAGAAGGCCAGCAGGGAATCGAACTCACGACCCGAGCATTGAAAGTCCAACTCTCTACCGCTCGACTCCCGGATCCAAACTGTACAAGGAAAGAGGATTACGCTTGCTTTGTTTGTTTATTTATTTATTCATTTTTTTTTTAAAATTAACTCTTCGCCAGCTCTAGTGATGTTCCTCCCAGGTCATGGGTGGAATCCATGGAAGGCTCGGAAGCTGGGGCAATTTTTATTATGCATGATAATTGAGATTAGAATGATGGAGGTCCTTGTGGTCTAGGACTAAGGGACAAGGCCACATTCCACGCTTCCTGTCATAAATATCCAGGTGTTAACCAGGCCCGGGGACTACCTCTCCTGTGGTGCCGGCCGTGTTATCATCCACATCATGAGATGTGTCGTACCAAAGGAAGCATCCCTAAAGTCGCACCCGCGAAGTGGGTGAATCTTGGCTGTGTGGCAACAGCCTCCCCAATCGGGCCCATAGCACACCCGCTCTGGATAGTAGCCGACCCAGGTTTGAAAAAAAAACAAAAAAAAACTCCGCTTGCCTCGACTGGGACTCGAACCCGGATCTCCCGGTCCATGGTCCGAAGTGCAAACCACTACACTGCGGGGGCCGATGACTTACGTTTGTTGTCGTGATACGGTAGGAAGTCCAGCTCGTCTCTCTCTGCTTTGGGCTTAAACTTCAAGAGACACAGAGATGTGTCCACAACACAATCCAGTTTCTGGATGCTTCTGCAAAATGATAAGTACATACACTTTGCTTTCAGAGCAACGCCAAAGTTGATACAACGGTTGTGCATGCAGTACAATAAACGTAATCTGCTTAAAGACCTATTAATATTCATAACGTGATGTGATGAATGTATAATTATATCATTATGTGGTGTTTTAAATGATGCATATCATTAACATTATTAATATTAAGAATTAATTTAGGTGATACTAAATAGAAATCTTTATTTGATTTTAGGTGTGTTATATGTTAGTCTGCGTGTTTTTCGTTCTATGTTGCATGCATTGTCTGCTTCTTCGTTTTATGTCCACCGTGACCGAATTTCCCATTTGGGATCAGATTCATTTGAATTTGAATAAATTTACAACGTTTATCGTTAACTTATATTAACTTGCAAAAAGAACGTAGAAAGTTTAGAAAGGAAACGGTAATGACTGCGAAGTGGTTACAAGTTAAGCAAATAAAAGCGACAAAAAAGGGACAGAATCCACTTAACTTTCACAAAGGACGGCGCGGGTCAACGTTTCGGCTTTCGCCTTCCTCAGGACACAAACAAATTTGTTTTGTTTGTGTCCTGAGGAAGGCGTAGATAGTTTAGATATTATATCTGCTTGACCTCTTCTTTCCGTGAGCTTACTTTTTAAAACAAAAATGTGCACATGTAAATGGCCGGCCGTCGGTGCTTCCCTTCACCCCTTCCCCCAAACCCTTCCCCCCCCCCCCCTACATCCCTCCCTCCCTTCCCCCTACAAGAAGCAAATGAAACTTACACTTTGGCTTCGCATTCCAATACTGGTGAATCTGATGATAAAGAAAGGAAACAATATTTTAGTCTGTGCAAAACACACACACACACACACACACACACACACACACACACACACACACACACACACACACACACACACACACACACACACACACACACCGTGGCACACATTGGTAAGAGAGAGAGAGAGAGTACGAAGTAATTCATCACAACAAAGAAATAAACAAGGAAAAAATGAAACAAAGAAACAAATAAACAACCAAACAAACAGACGATCCGCCATTCAGCTAACTGCTATAGCTAACTTGTCCCAGGTTTTATCAACTTCAAGGTGAGAAAGTGCATCTTTGAAGTGTAAGAAACGAGAAGATGTTATCTCCATAACAACTTACCAAACAGCACCAAAAGAGCCGCAGTTCTAAATGCAATGCAATTGACGCAAGTCCCCCCCCCCCCTCATCTCCCTCCCACACCCGCCTCCCAGGTAAAAGCTTGGATGCTATCTCTAACAACTCACCGAACAGTATCAAAGCTGTCGCTAAAATTGTAGCGCTACTGACGCAAGTCATGTCTTCCCTCTCGGCTCTCCCCTTCTGTCAATTACAGATGCTATCTATTACATAGTGCGTGTGGTGATTCAGTCGCCAACGATTTTCGGCAATAACTTTTAGTGGAGCCACTGTCGTATACCTATCAAAGAGAGAAAGTTGATCCTGGCCTTGTGACCCAATATGTTTCATGACAGTCGGGGTTCTCAGTTTCTAGATTTCTTCTCGGCATAAGTGAAGTTTTCATTGAAAAGGCAAGCTTGAAATAGGTGTATTATCGAAATTAGCCCAACATATACCTCCGAGGAGCCTCAAGTGACAATGTCGTAAACGGTAATTGCGCTCAGTAATGACGTATACTCTTAAAAACCTTCATGGGAAAGAAGACACCCCCCCCCCCCTTAAAAACAAAATAAAACAAACAAAAAAACAACACCAACAAACAAACAAATAAAAACACACCACAAACAAACTACAAACAAACAAAACAACAACAACACCAAAAACAAACAAAACAAACAGTGACGTCAGTGAATAACGCCAAAGTGTTAATTTTAAAATTGATACATTCTTTGAAAAGGATCTCCAAGGTTTACCACAAAAGCCGTGAAAATGCCGATTTGGGCTTGTTTCACTTACACCGAGAAGAAACGGAAAAACTAAAAGCCCCGACTGTCATGAAATATAATTATTAGGTCACTAGGATCAACTAGGATCTTTGATAGGTGTACGGGAGTGGATCCACAAAGCCCAATCGCCGAAAACTGTTGGCGACTGAATGTTACCAAATGCACTGTAATATTCTAATAGTAGCTTACCAAACAGAATCAAAACTGCCGCTGCAATGACACGTGATGCGTAAGTCATGTCTTTTGAGGTTTGCGAGGGACGCAAGTCATGTCTTTTTCTAAACGTTCCTTCTTTCAGTATGAGTAGACCCCAAAATAAGATGTTATCTAGACATTTACAAGAGCAAGTTTCCAAACTGCACCAAAACAGCAGCTATAAGGCACCTCCCCCCCCCCACCCCCCAAAAAAACAAACAAACAAACAAACAAACAAAAAACAAAAGGCAAGGGAAAAAAAAGCACTTACAGTAACATGCACAAAAAACCCCAAACAACAACAACAACAACAACAACAAAACAAACCACATTATGGAGGGCAGGTGGAATTTCTTCATTTTTGTATTGTTATGAAGGACCCCTTGGTTTGAAGGTGAGCAACGTTTTCGTGCAACTTCGCCGTTTTTGAAATCGGGCTCAGAGTTGCTGCTCTTCTGCAGATGACATAAAGAGGCCGAAGCGAATGGGAAGATTGAAATATCTGTTATCCTTCTAACTTACCGTCTGAGATACCGTCAGTCATTTGTTGCAAGTTCAATCACCCTGGTTAATTCTGACTTGTAAGGCACAGTTCCAGCGTTTGGCTTGTAAATCATGTGTGCTTTGTGTTTATTGTGTGTGTGGTTAGTTTGCGGATGTTTAGTGCGTACTAATTGTGCGCTTGGTGTGTGCGTGAGGGTGTGGCAGCTGTGCCTTTTGGAGAGAGGAAGGGGGGCGATGGAGGGGGGGGGGAGGGAGGGAGAGAGTGAGGAATTGTGATATATATAATGAGGAATGCTGTTGTTTTTACTTACCTTTTAATTTAATTTAATCCAACTTAATACTCTATCTTGTTTTACTTTTATTTTTATTTTCATTATAGGTTAATATATTTTACAGCCGCAAAACAAATTGCCCTTTTGGGACAATAAAGATTTATTGAATTGAATTGAATTAAATTGAATTGAACTTTAAAAATAATCTCCCTCCAAAAAGTTTAGGGTCGGCGGGAAAAACAAATAAGGTCGGTCGGGTTACCGTAAGGACAGATTTTTTCTTTTGGCCTAATAACAATGGCCCAAATGACACAAGTCATATCTTTTCTTTTCTCCCTCTTTCAATTTATGCATAGACCCCAAGGATGCTATCCCTAATTATACAGTGACAACTTACCTAACAGCATCATAACAGCCGCGGCAATAACGATACGATACACGCAAGCCATGCTTCTTCTTTTCCCTTCTTTCAATTATGAGGCCTGCCCGGGGGCGCTTGCTGAGGCAAATGGTCGTCGTCTGTCGTCGTAAATTCAATGGGAGGTACACGTGACGAGGACACTGTCGCACGCCTGCACACACTGAAACCGGATGGCACGTCATGCGTTGAAATATGACAACATCTAGCAGCAAAGATATGACCCGTTCTCACAAAACGGTGGATACGTCGTGCCGTGGCGATTCACGCAAAACACATAAAAAGTGCTGGGGGGGGGGGGGGGAGGGGGAAGGGGAGGGGGAAAGAGGGGCGAGGAGGGGGGGGAGGGCAGTCTTTGCCGCCATTGCCCCCGTCATCTTAAAACTAACCGCTGTATTCACAATTTTAAGAGTACTGAGTATTGTGTAGGCGCTTTACCCAGTTTGTTTTACTGGCTGAAAGCTGAACCCAACACGCACGCTCACGTGAACCACACGCATTCTCTAACACACTAGACATAAGCATATTGGAATCACGTGGTGAGATTTAAGCAATTTAAGCTTCCTGATTTAGAACTGCGTTTCTTTTCAAATTTTGTGGGCTGAACATTTCCAAAGCAGAGCGGGAGAAAGCCGGAGTACACAGAGAGAACTAATGTTATTCTTACATCAAATTAAAAGCATTTTTCCCTCTTTTTCAACATTTGTAGTGATCAAAATTGACAAAAATCTGCTTAATCACCACTTTGGCGGAATAGGTCACAAGTTTGTGTGTTTGTTTGTTTGTTTGTTTGTTTGTTGTTTTTTTTTTTGGGGGGGGGGGTGGGGTGGATAGAGACACCGCGGATACCAATACAAGTAGGATTATTGGTTGGTTGGGTAGCTGGTTGGTTGTTTTTTTATATTTAGTCTTAGCTTTGTAAGCGCTTAGAGCGTGGGTGTTTGGGAGTTTAACGTCCTTTTCCACCACGTATCGATGCTATCAAAGACAGGGCAACTGGAAAAACGCCAGCACAGTAAGCGCTTAGAGCTCAGTGAGAATAAAAGCTATATTATTATTATTATTGTTATTACGTGTATTGTTATTATCAATATCCTTTTCCCCACTACATAAGGGTGATAACGAAAGACGAATCAAATATTTAAAAACGTGAAGAAACCGTCAGTATAAAATTCTTGTTCCATGTAGGGAAATCAAACAAACAACAACAACAACAACAACAAAGCTTGACGCAAATAATAGATGTAACTGGACAGTGAACTCTCTCTCTCTCTCTCTCTCTCAGCTATGTGGTGTATGAGTAAACGCATTCCGAACACACGAACTGAACACATCCTGAGAACGGAAACGCTATTTCCTTCTACATCCGTAATGACTGACAAAGCAACTAGGAGCTATCAGTCGCCAGTGCAACTCATCCCAGTCCCGTCAACCTCATCAACTTTAATTCAGTGATACCTGATTCAGATAATTCAAATGAATAGCTAATGAAATAACGAGACACGGTACTCACCTCACTTGTGTGTCTACCTTAATGTTAGATCAGTTTTCAGCTGGGACAGCTAAAACGATCCAGTCCAATGTACAACCATTACAACTACAGCCTACCAGACAGACGCATGTACAGTACTGAAAGCTCAGACAGAACTACCCTTACATCCGTTGTGGAGTGTTTACATTTCACGTCCTCCCACTCCTAACAGCAGTCAGTTACTTGAACCAGCCCACAGGCGTCCGCGTCTGACCTTGGAGCGCACACACGTTTTCCAATACGCATCCTACACATTCTGACAGTGACGGTGGGGCGCTGTTCGCAAGCAAGTCGTGTGCCTGTGAACGAGTCATCCTCGTTCTGTGCGTGTGTTGTTGAAGCGTGACGCAGGTTAGAGTGGCGGAGGGTCGTGACCCGTGTCGTGGTTTAAAGGCCGACTGTGCATTGTGCGCCCTTCATTGTCGCGTGATGTGACGTGTGTCGAATGGGCAGTGTAGCTATGTAGGTATGCATTACGGCCAGGTGAGTGACGGTGTGCTTTCAGTGTACAATTACAGACTCCTGAGTACCACCGCGTAGGGAAGGCGGCTGGACGGGGAAGGTAGTATGGGGTGGGAATCAGATGGGGACAGGGGATACGCTGATGTTGTGTAAATGTGGGCATAGTGCGCAATGACAAAATTTGAGTGGGCGTAGACGGTTGTGCTGAGCCGAGAGAGAGAGAGAGAGAGAGAGAGAGAGAGAGAGAGAGAGAGAGAGACTGATGAACAGTCTTGACTAAAATGAATTGAAATGAGTTAAATTCAATAAGCTTTATTTTGTAAGGATACATATAGATTATAGAGAAACATTATAAACGACACAGCCACCATCAGGTTGAGATGTCTATGTTAACTTGAGAAGGTAAAGGAAAAAAGGAGCGTAAACCGAAAGGACAACATAGCACTAATTACTGATCGGGCCATGTGCGTTTTGAGTCTCTGTCGCACCAGGCCAAGTATAGCATGATAATATAATCATAATATCATGATTTGTATCGGCTGCATCATAATATCGTAGCTTGTATGAGTCTTAGTGCGAAATAGAAAACAAACCGTCATTCTTTCCGCACTGAGGGAAGGCTGAAACAGAAGGATAGTATTTTTTGTCTTCCCCATTCTTTTCCTTTCTTCTTCTTCTTCTTAACCCCCCCCCCCCCCACCAAAAAAAAAACCCCAAAACAACAACAACAAAAAACAAAAACAACAACAACAATCCCCCTCCCCCCCCAAAAAAAAACAAAAAAATAACCCACAAAAAAAAACCCAGAAAAAAACCAACAAACAACAACAACAACAAAACAATAAAAAAAACCAACCAACCAACCAACCAACCAACCAACCAACCAACCAACAACAACAACAATCCCCCCCAAACCCCCCCCCCCCCAAAAAAAAAAAAAAAAAAAAAACCTAAACAAGCAAACAGCAACAAAAACAAAAACAAACAAACAAAACAACAAGAACGAAAAAATCCTAAACCCAAAATCCAGAACAACAAACAAACAAACAACAACAACAACACAACAACAACAACAACAAACCATGACATTCTAAATAACGATTCCAGGTCGACCGATCTGGCTATCATTTCATGCCGATCGCGAATCTCATCTGATTTATCAGTCAATCATCCGCCTCTGTAGGATCAATGTGAGAGTAGTCGGAAGTTTTCTCTGCAGGTTCCTGATCTCCCTTGCCGGACCGGTCCAGATGTGAGTATTCCTCAACAGTGTCGCTGTCTGATGGCGCGGACTTTCCGTCAATGGTCGAAGCCCGATCGGCTGCTGTTGCTGTGTCCTCTTCAAGAATGAAATACTGCCCGCCTGCGGTTTGGTCGTTGTCGTCTTTGTTTGATGCATCTTCTTCCAGTGTGAAGTAGTTCCCGGTAGCACCCTGGGTTTTGTCGCCTGTCGTCTGGTTCTTGTCGTCTTTGCTGGAGGCGTCTTCTTCAAGAATGAAGTAGTTCCCGGTAGCACCCTGGGTTGTGTCGCCTGTCGTCTGGTCCTTGTCATCTTTGTTGGAGGCTTCTTCTTCTAGAATGAAGTAGTTCCCGCCAGCGCCTTGCCCTTCGTCTGCACACGGAGTGGGCTGAGTCACAGCGGTAGTAGGACTCAAGGGAGTGTACTCTGTACCTTGCTCAGACGTATTGACTCCCCTTTCGAGGTGGGAGTATTCCGTATCCTGCTGGCCTTGCTGACGTTCAGTCTCCTGTCCATCAGATGGAGGTTCTTGAGACGAGGACTCGTCGTCAGTGGAAGCAGGTAGGGGTGGCAACATGCGGTGTGTGACGTCATCCAGTTCGTGGTACACAGATTCTTGGGAAGGGTTTGAATTGGGTTGTCTGCCGGAAGCGTTGTCAATGTAGGTGTACTGATGCTCGGGGTTTCGATCTCGGCTATCAACATCCTGTAATGATTATAATAACAACAACAACGATGACGTCAACGGACGATAATGATAAAGATGAAGATGGTGATACTGAAACTGATAATAATAATAATAATAATAATAATTATTTAAAACAATTTTCAAAGTTCGGGGACTTTCATAAAAAAATGTCTTCCTACGAACAAACGACACCCCCCCCCCAAAAAAAAAAAAAAAAAAAAAAAACCCAACCAAACAAACAAAAAAACCCCAACAACAACAACAACAAAAAAAACCAACAACAATAAAAACAATAACAAAAACAAAACCAAAACCAAACACCCCCCCCCCTCAAACAACAACAACAATAACAACACCACCCAAACAAACATCACCCCTACAAACAAACAAACAAACAAACAACCACCAAAAACAAAAAACCCAGAAAACAACAGCAACAACAACAAAAACAATGAACAAACAACAACAACAACAACAACAACAACAAAACAACAACAACAACCCGAAACAAACAAACAAACAAACAAACAAACAAAAACAAAAAACAAACAAACAAGCAAACAAAAAATTGCTGTAATATTTCTGGCAAAAGAAGACAAGGAAATACACTGCTTTGATACCTCAGTCTGCACTACACTTTCAGCAAAATTCGTTCAAGCGTGTTTTTTTGTGTTTGTTTTTGCTTTCTTGTTCTTTTTCTTTCTGCAACACTTAGAACGGAACGAAAGAATGCAAGTAAGTTCAGTTTTAAAGAAATCTAAAGAAATGCGACTCACATCAGGTGCAAACGATGCATTGACGGTGCCTTGGTCAGCGGAGAACGTTACATTTGCTGACTGCTTTTTAGCTTTAGAACTGAGAAAGAAACACACACACACACACACACACACACACACACACACACACACACACACACACACACACACACACACACACACACACACACACGTTTACAGATATTAATTGTGAACAGGATACTGACAATACAAAGTTTGTCAATCCTCCAAAATAGAAACAAAACATAATTATAGGAAGTGTAACTAAAAGGAAAACTCAAATCAACAACAAAAACCCATAAAACAAGCAGATACAAACGCAAAACAACAACAACAACAACAACAACACACCAAACTAACAACAAAACAAACACGTACACGCGCTCGCGCGTGCGCGCGCGCACACACACACACACACACACACACACACACACACACACACACACACACACACACACACACACACACACACACACACACACACACACACAAACAACAACAACAACAACAACAACCCACTGCATTAATCTGTTGGATCATATCGTATTATTTTGTTTCCTCTTGATAGACCCGCGTTTGTCGTGCTTCAAGACCTGTATCTTGTTAAACGGACTATTTCCATTTTTTCTAAGCCAACTTACGTTTTGGAACAGTTTCGCTCGTGAGTGCGCCTGTACGCTCGAAATACTCTGTCTTCATAATTAATAGATATAAATGCGATACAGTGTTGTTTGCACTTCGCGCTAGCGGTCGAACATTCAAATTCTGTTGATACATCGGTCTCGCGCAATGTACTAGCCGCGTCAGCGAGTACGCTTCTGTTGGTTCAGTGCCAGCATTGGACATGCTGTCACTCTGCACTTGGCTAAGTGGTGTGATGCATATGTAGACACCACGAAAACACCTCAGAACGATCTGTGAGCATAAAAATAATAAAGATGGCACCTATAATGACCGGGTGCCGTATGGGCCGGGGGTGCTGTACTTAACACTTTCAGCCCTGCCACCGTATCACCTACGGTCTCGCAGACCCTAACAATAACATGCGTGAATGTGACCGACTCTCATACGCTCTGCACAGTGGAAGATTCCCCTATAGGATGGATCCAATACATCCCTGTACCAGGGGCCAAAACGCTACACTAGGCCCTAGTGTAGCGTTTTGGCCCCTGGTACAGGGATGGATCCAATACTTCTTGAGAAATAGGGTTTTGTATGCAAGAGCCCAGCTTTAGATCTAGCACACTTGGAAAAACTCCCAGGCAGAGAGCGTTATCGCTATTGAGATTCCTTCAGGGCTGAAAGGGTTAAACTAGTACCCTAAGATATGACTTTGCTTACCTCCTCTGAACCATTCTCCAGCTTCTCATCCACCAGAAACAGAACACTGTCAACCCGGCGATGACAAGGACGACCACGGTCACGCTCACCGCTACCGCTGTGACGTCAGGGCCGCCACCTGTATCTGAACATTAAAGAGGGTGGGTGGGTGGGTGTTTGCGAGTTTAACGTCCTTTTCCACCACATAAGGGTGATATCAAAGATGGGGCAGCGAGAAAAAAAGCCAGCACAAATATTTGGCCCCAGCCGGGATTCGAACTCACGACCCGAGCATTGAAAGTCCAACGCTCTACCATTCAGCCTCCCCAGCTCCCCCTGAAAAGTAAAGAACCCCATTCACTGAGTTCCAATGTCAAGCTGATAAATCACATCTTTTCTGCGCGTTACTCAGCTCAGCTAACACACACACACACACACACACACACACACACACACACACACACACACACACACACACACACACACACACACACACACACACACACACACACACACAACCTTGTCTCCGGATCCAAATTCTGTGTAACAGGTTTAAAATTTCGCTTGTATGGCCAGCAGACGACATTGTTTTGCATTCAAAGCTTCTTTTTTTGTATCATTATATTAAGATAGGCGCGTGTAAAGGGCCACATTCGTACCTCTATCAAAAGAGGTGTGGCTTGTTCATTTTTTTTTTTTTGGTCTGCACTGTGTGCCTGATTCGTGTGCGCTGTGTGGCTGGAATGATGCCTCCAGTCAATTTTTATTGCGGACAAATATATCATACTTAGAGATTACCCTAGGTGTTCCATACTTAGTAGAATGATGTTTTGTGCACTGTCTAAGGAACACCCCTTAGGAACACCCAGACCCTCTCACAGTTTAAGTCAAAACTAAAGACTCACCTATTCAAGATAGCATATGATCTGTAGTATCATCCCCCCCCCCCCACACACACACATACTTAGTGTTTCATGTGTCATGTATGCGTGAGAATGTGTGTGTGTGTAGCGCACTGAGTGTTCTCTGAACAGATTGTTAGCGCTTTATAAGACCTATTATTATTATTATTATTATTATTAAAAAGCCGCCTTTCACTCACGGGAGAGGCGGAACCAAGCCTCGCCTAGGCCAGTCACTCTGACCGCCACTCATCCTACGACTGGCTCCCGTTGCTAATGAGCGACCCATGGGTAAATCGGCCCTAAGTATACGGCCCTTTAACTACAACAAACATTTTAGAGAACGTGATATTGCCTCTGAGAAAAGAGGGACTTTCAAACAACGTTTCTTTGAACTTTGAATGAAAGAGGCACATAGGCCTAATCCAATGTAGACAAACGTCAGTCTTACTTGAATCAGGTGTCGGAGTCTGGGGACAGGAACTAATCTGGAACTCTTGGAAGTCACAGGCAATGTACCCTGGATTGATTCAAATAATGAAGCAGTCCCGTCAGAGTTTGAAATCAATCATGTTTTACATAAATTGTAAATATTAAACGAAAGTTATACGTCTTTGTGTCTTGAAAATTGTGAATACGAAACGATGGCTTTGTTTTACAATTGAGAGTCAGATATTCAAAGACTCAAAATAATTTTCTTTACAATACTTTAACCCGCCTGAGTACAAAAACAAATGATAAAAATGGATCTTGAATAAAATAAAACACACGCACGCACTCACTCACGCACGTACACATTTATTCACCATTTTGCTTTCCTTCTGTACAGTACAGTTTGCATGCTTTGCGTCTGAAAAAAAAAAACAAAAAAAAAAAACAGTTCAGCTTAGTATAGTGTGCACAGAATACATTTTGTTTCGGTTTTTCAGCGATAAGCTTTCCTCGTGGATGCACTAAGAACTCCCCCCCCCCCCCCCCCCGATATTGACTACTTATCTGATTTCTGTAACTGTGTCATCTATGGAGTTTTTTTGGCAGCTGGAAGGCGCTGCAATAGTAAACATTGAAGCTCACTGCTATTTTTCCCATTTCAAAAACTGATTTGTAGGAGCAGAGAAAAACAAATCCTACGAGTAACTCACTGCACCGTGGTGCTCTATACCTCAGATTTTGAATAGATGGGGTGGGTGGGTGTTTGGGAGTTTAACGTCCTGTTCCACCACGTGGGGGTGATACCAAAGACGGGGCAACGAGAAAAAGGCCAGCACAAATATTTTGGCCACAGCCGGGATTCGAACACAGGACCCGAGCATTGAGAGTCCAACGCTCTACCAATCTGTAACCTCTCCTCCCCGTCAGATTTTGAATAATATGCATGAACTACTGATTTTCATCGGCACGGGTCGAAACATTTAAATTGCACGAACTGAAACTCCGGTAACGAGTCCATTACGTAAGTGTAAATAATATCATGATCAATATGCATAATTATATTCATTAATATGATACTCAACTCCGCCATTGCCAGTCCCAAGCCTGGATGAGAAAGGAGGAGGGTTGGGCGTGGGGCTAGCAACCACAGACCTAAAAAAAAGATAGACCCACCGCCCCACGCAGCCTCCGCTGCTTGCGAGTGACGCTATCACGGCCATCTTGCGAATACCAGAACTCAGATGCTCTGTGTACAGGACGCCTCGTTCGAAATACAAAGTTCTTTAGAAAGACGTCCTCAGAAATGTGACGTAAGATAAAGCGGACCAATGCTATGCACGCTATGTAAACAGCTGATAGCGTCTGGCCAATGCTATGCGCGCTATGTAAACAGCTGATAGCGTCTGGCACTTTCAGGTACTCGCAACATGGCGCGCGGCGGCGTCACACTTCCAGCACCGCAGAGGTCTATCTTTTTTAGGTCTGTGCTAGCAACCCTACCCCGGAAAAAAACAACCAGCCTGCTACAGAGACTGCAACAACAACTTCACTCCAACGAATGTCTGGACGGGAAGACTCCTCTTCCGAGGGGCCTATGACGCGGACATGCACTCAGCTGAAGAGAGCTGCCCAGAACAGAGTTCGTTGGCGTGGTGTTGTTGCGGCCCTATGGTCCTCCGGGAGTTTACAGGAATAAGTCAAGTTAAGTCAATATGATACTCACAATCTTTCTTTGATCTTTTCTTCTTCTTTGGCATAAGTTTTCAACCTTTGAAAACCACCTTGACAGCAACTGACGTCGTCGCTTGTGCACATATCTGAAGCAGAGTTATTTCGTAATGGTCACAGCATACTAAGAGACGAGTTAACGAGAAATAAAAGGAGACTTTTAACATAGGTAAGTGAAATTGTAAGCCAACCTTTGAAAGGTACGAATATAGTAAGTAGTATGCGTGTGATTCACGTGAGCGTGCGTGTTGGGTTCAGTTCGCGGCTCTTTGGGCCGTTCATTCGGGCTGATCGTCGGGTGTTCTCTCCGGGTACTCCGGCTTCCTCCCCCTCTGCTTTGGATATGTTCAGCCCACCAAATTTGAAAAAATAAATGCAATTCTAAATTCAGAAATGTAAGTAGCTGAGCTGACCATTTGCACCACGTGACTGTAATGTGTTAATGTCCAGTGGGTGAAAGAATGCGTGTGATTCACGTGAGCGTGCGTGTTGGGTCCAGTTCGCGGCGCTTTGAGCCGATTCGTGAAACTGGGTAAAGCGCCTATACAATACTCATTATTATTATTATTCATGAAATTGGGTAAAGCGCCTATACAATACTCATTATTATTATTAGTAGTAGCAGCAGTCGGTGAATGAGTGAGATGTATCCAGCGACAGCCACTAGTCTTTCCCTGTCCCAGTCCCCAGTTAGTCTTCCACCCCTTCAGCTTTTATTGAGACTACGCCGAGCAAGTACGTGCTTTTTGATGTACAAGAGAGTGCGCAGGCCACTCCCGGCGGAGGTGGGATCTTCAGAATCGTTTCTGTACTGCCTTCAACTAATGGCTATCTTGCGACTACAAACCCTTATCTTAACCCCTTTACTGCCAGACACGTTTTTAGATTCACTTGTTGATAACATCTCTTCACATCACTATGCTTAAAGAGGAATCAAAACCTAAGAGTTTTTTCCCCAACTACTGGAGAGTCGAAATATAACATTTTAAACTAATTTGACAGTGAGGCAGGCTACCGCCGCGATTCATGATATCCTGCGACGGCGGCAGTGAAAGGGTCAATATCTCCACATCTACGTACGAAGAGTAACCGCTACACCATGCTCTGTAGTGGAGTGGTTAGCACTTCGGACTGAGGATCGGGAGAGACGGGTTCGAATCCCAGCCAGGGCAAGCTGGATTGTTCCTACTAAGTCAGCTCCTACCCAGAGCGGGTGTGCTATGGGCCCAGTGGGAAGCTGTTATCACCCATTTATGAAATGAAGCCTTACCTTGAACTTCCCTTTCCCGTTTCCTGGCTTTATTCTTTCCTTTCTTCTTCTTTCCTTAAAGTAACATACAATGCCAATAATGGTATGTTTTCAAACCCGTGTGTTACCAATTCATGATGTGTGTTTCGTTCATTTTCTTGATTTGTGTGTGTGTGTGTGTGTGTGTGTGTGTGTGTGTGTGTGTGTGTGTGTGTGTGTGTGTGTGTGCGTCGTTAATCGAAGGTTTGTATAATAATTTTAGCTTTTGTTATGTACAGACCCCCCCCCCCCCCCCATTTTTATGTCATACTTACTTTATCTAGGAATCTTTTGTGTTTAATTAATTATTGGTTAATCGAGTCAGATCTGTGCAATACATTGAAAATAGTCTGTCCTTGAAAGTCCTTTGAAAGGAAAAGCTACCAATACTTGCCTTTACCACACTTCTTGGGTTTCACGTCAAGCCAGTGATACGTATCATCGTTTTTAATTTCGTTGATTTCTCCCTGCACCCTCAGCATGCACGTTGTCTCGTTATCAGTGCAATGTAGAGTAAAACTGCAAAACATCAGACAGAAAGGCCACTGTGTGATAACAGAACTTTAGAATGCAAGGCTAAAAACCCAAAACAAAACAAAACAACAACAACAACAACAAAACTCTACTGAATTTCAAAATACATGAACCCCTCGCAGCTGGCTAATAACTTCTGAAACAAGCTTAGCAGACTCGATTTTCTGAGTGACAATAATGACAAACTGCATTAAAGATGAACAGATTTTCAGCGACCGAATTGCAATCGCAAAACTCTTGTTTGATGTGTTTGCTATTGCAGTCTCCAAACTGTTTACTGAGTATTTGTTTTTGGAAAATGTGATTCTGTGAATATTTATTGGAAATAGATGTTTGAAAACTTGTGATCTAACTTTTTTTTTTTTTATCAGCTATGGATGTTAATCTGAAATAGCTGACGACCTCCGCATATATGAAAATTTGGGCAAAAATGTGAGCTGAAAAAATGTTTCGAATTGAGCCGAAAATGTACCTCCCGAGAAGCTCAAGTCAGATGTAATTTTGTTCAGTAAATGACGTGTACTCCTAAAACCTTCATTAGACAGGGAGGGTTTAAGTGACGTCAGTGAATGACGTCAAAGTGTTATTTTGAAAAGGGCTTGTCGGGTTTTCAAAAGCTTTAGATTTAGGCTGTTTCATGTACGCTGAGAAGAAACGGAAAGACAGAGAACACTGTTATAAAATTCATTACGCCACAACTTACAGAGTAACCATTTCAGACTGCAAAAGTGGATTAATAAAAAGTCATCGTCGAAAGTCGCTGGCGACTGCAATACCAAACGCACTATACCAATCAGCGACCACTGGCGACATGCCCTGTCCACGTGGCGTGTTAATCTGCATTCAGAACAGTGTTGCCAGTGTTTCCAATGTTGCACCATCCCTGTACCAGGGGCCCACGCTACTCTAGGTACTCTGGTTGCACGAGTTAAAAGAATACTCACATTAACTTATCGTCACTGTCGTCAGAATCCTCTGCGGTCGCCAGATCTGATTAAAAACATAATATTTAACCCAAGATCAAAACCCAGCAATGTGCGTCTAAGATAATATACAACACTTTGCGCGATATCTGTGCTGAAATCTATTTGTCACAACACTGAAGGCCTGTATCCAGGTCAGGCGGGCCCGGGTGTGTAACCAGATGTACTTGTTCTATTTATAGCTGGCGAGTAGGGTGGTTGCCCGCCCAGGGCTCGTATGTAAAACTCGAGGTTAATTTAACCCACGGCTACGGGCCTAACCCAGACTAGGACAAAAGAAACCCCTCCAAAAAATTAAATAAAAAAGAAAGCGAAGAAAGAAAGACAATAAATCCTTCTATAACGGCATAGGCACCTTCCTGGAATGGACCCGCTTCCTGATTTAAAACAAAAACCAACAGAAAATTTAACCCTAGAGCTAGTTTAGTTAAAGGTTAGACTCTAACCCGGGGCTAAACTCCCTAACCCCGACCTTTACATGCGGGCCAAGAAAAGTAAGAGGGGTGCCATAAATATGAGAGGCTGTAAAGTTATTATGAAATGGTCGCAATGTTTAAATGGAGCATCACTTTATCTGCAAACAGCTTGAAAACCACTTGAATGACAAGATACAAGACACAAGATACAAGACACAAGATACTTTATTTCAGTCCCAGACAAGGAGAATTACAACGTCCACTTAAAACATCACAGTCTCTCTCTCTCTCTCTCTCCCCCCCCCCCCCCCCCGCACCAACAAAGTCCATACCAGCGATCCCACATCCCTACAAAATTAGCACCATCGACCGTAGAATGCGATCGCGGCAGGACAATAAAACACTACAGTTATACAAAAAGAAGGCATAGCAAAACAAAACGTACCCAGTGGCAACACCCTAGCTACCAACAGAAGCAGGCAAACTGCGAACTCCATGTCGAAACACAGTCACTTCCTCAAAGAAGAATCCCGCTATCCGGCTGGCGAGCAACGGAACTTCACTCTTTAGCTGAAACGAATAGACCGAGACTGTGTTAACTCAGCTTCTACCAAGTAAGTTTGGAGTTTGCACCAGTGGCTTCACAAAAAAGCCGTAATTAATGCATGGATTTTAATTTGGCTAGTTGCGAGAGTTGCACTTTGACTATACTCGTGTTTGCTGCAACAAGAGCCGTCAAGGAACCGTTAATATTGCCTGATTTTCCCATAAAACCGAAAAAGAGTTAAAAAAAAAAAAACAAAAACGCGGGATACTGTTGCGCGATACGTTATGTGTTAAATGACGTTTCTTTCTAGAAATAGGGAAGTGTATCACACCATAATTTTCAAAAATGGTCTCTTTCAAATACTGTGGATCATACGATTTATAGTTATATAGATTTGCTTACGAATGCCGGCAGAAACAGATGTTATGGTGGTCTATGAAGACATCCGAAATCATTTTCATCACGCACAACACATATTAACGCAGCTATACATCTGAGCTACCAGGATGTTACTGGGTGCATGTGAATAGTCCGCATTTATGCAGCAGCCTATCAAAAGCGACTATACGTATACCTACAGCGTGTGGCAACTTGAATCGCAGCTTCAGCAATGTACACACTCAAAAGGAGCCTCGCGAATGTTCGTCTGTCACAAGTAGTATATTCCGAACACCCTGCTCAGGCCATCAGTGTACACAACACGGTAGAGTACAGGGAAAATCGGCCCAACCATAGCCTGGTTCATAAAATCCCAAGTGGAGCTGTTGAGGTGGAGAGAGAAACTCCATCACCTTCGTGTAGCGGATACTGACAGTCAGTGGCTTTTCCTCATCAGCGTCCTGCGATTACACGGCGGAGATTCCGGGTCCCTGGTCTGGTCACAAGTGCTTAACCATTGGCTTAACGTTGATGAGTTTGAGTTTAAGAGAGACTGTAGAAATTGTAGCATACGTGCCAGTTTATAATTTGCCGATGATAAACTACAAAATGTAAAACAAAAGAAGAGACAAGAGGACCCCTCCCCCCTCACACACACACACAAACAGGAGAGAGAGAGAGAGAGAGACACACACACACACACACACACACACACACACACACACACACACACATTTTCGTCGCGTTACTCGCGTTCCTTGCACTCGCTAGTGACAGAGAGATAAAAAGACTGAGACAAAAGAATGCATTGAACTCTCTTGAACTGAATAAGCTTTTATTTTGCAAGGATATAGATTACAGGCTACACCGTCTCTTTTAGAAATTGTCCATGTTAACAAGAGAACATGAAAGAAGAAATTGAAACATTTAATCTAACCAGAACCGCAAGGCAAATACAAAGAAGAAACAGTTATCTCAGACACACAGTAAGGGCGGCAAGCCCGAGAATCACAGTGAACCACAGTGGGACACAAAATTAATATATTTACTAAGACAAACACACATTATTCTGGTATATAATTTATCATATTCACCAGTATGGTACATGTACAGCAAAATGTGTAAGAACTCACAAAACAGATACGAGAGCGCGGCTGTGGTGGTGGTGGTGATGGAAGGAGGGGGGGGGATGGGGGGGGGGGGAGGAGGTGGGGGTGGGCATAGATCGAGCCAGATATGCATTTTCGGTCTCCCTCTGCACCATGCCACGCAAACAATTAGCATGCACGCCATTGTTTTACATCATGATATCGCATGACCTGCATGAAGGAGCATAGTCTTCAAGCAAAATGGAAAAATAAAATGTCATTTTCACTGATATGAGAGAAGGCTGAGGCAGGATGATTATTCCTTGTTCTTAGTTCTTACCTTTTTATGTGCAGGGTGGGTGGGTGTTTGGGAGTTTGTCTTTTTTCACCACATGCGGGTGATATCAAAGACGGGACAACGATGAAAAAGCCAGCACAAATATTTGGCCCCAGCCGGGATTCGAACTCACGACCCGAGCATTAGAAGCCCAACGCTCTACCATTCGGCCATCCCGGCACACCCCCCCCCTTTTTTTTTAAAACGAATTAAGACATTCAAAAGCACTATTCCATTTTTACCGATCATTCACATTATGCTGATCGTGGATGTAAAGCTCATCTGACTTGTCGCATAACTCACTCTCTGTCAAGTAAGTTTCTGGATGTGCACCAGTGGGATCACTGACTAAAAAAACAACACACAATTCATTCATGGATTGAAATTTGGCTCAGTGGGAGTGTCGCACTTTGATTATAATCGTGTTTGTGCGGTAAGAGCTGTTGAGGGACCGTAAAACATGTCTGTTTTCCGCATACATGGTCAAAACCGAAAAAGAATCAAACACGTGGGATACTCGTGCGCGCTACAACTTGTGTCAATCATCCGTCAGTGTTGGTCGATTCAATGTGAGAGTAGTCTGAAGTCTGGTCTGCTGGTTTCTGATCTCCCTTGCCGGGCCGGTCCAGATGTGAGTAATCCTCAATTGTGTCGCTGTCTGAGGGCGCGGACTTTGGATCCTTTGCGTCAGTGGTCGACGGCTGGTCGGCGGTCGCGGTTGTGTCTTCTTCAAGAATAAAATGCTGCCCGCCTGTGGTTTGGTCGTTGTCGTCTTTGCTGGATTCTTCTAGAATAAAGTAGTTCCCGGTAGCACCCTGGGTAGTGTCGCCTGCAGTTTGGCCCTTGTTGTCTTTCTTGGAGGCGTCTTCTTCCAGAATGAAGTAGTTCCCGGTAGCACTCTGGGTTGTGTCGCCTGTCGTCTGGTCCTTGTCTTTGTCGGAGGCGTCTTCTTCTAAAATGAAGTAGTTCCCGATAGCCCCTTGTTTTTTGTCGTCTTGAGTTGCTTCTGTTCCTTGTTCTTCCAGAATAAAGTATTTCCCTTCAGTTCCTTGCTCTTTGTCTTGATACGGAGTGGGCTGAGCCACGGCAGAATTGGGACTCAAGGGAGTGTACTCTGTACCCTGCTCAAACGTGTTGCCTCCCCTTTCGAGATGGGAGTATTCAGTATCCTGGGGGACTTGCTGACTGCGAGTCGTATGTTCATCAGTCGGTGGTTCTCGAGCCGAAGTCTTTTCGTCAGTGGAAGCAGGTAGGGGTGGCAATTTGCGGTCTCTGATGTCATCCAGTTCGTGGTACACAGATTCTTCTTCGTCATGGGGAGGGTTAGAGTTGGGTTGTCTGCCGGAAGCGTTGTCAGTGTAGGTGTACTGATGCGCGCCGTTTCGGCCTCGGCTGTCAACATCCTGCAATAACAATGGTTTCAATCATCATCATCTTCATCATCATATCTGTGTGGCATAGTGTGATGAGCAAACAAATAATCAAACATACAAAATTAATCTTATTTCTCTACCAGTTCGGGAAAAAACCAGCCAACAAACAACAAAAACAATCACCCCCCCCCCCACCCCCGAAAATACGAGCACAAAACTTTAATTTGTAATCGGAAACACAGCCTTTACTGCAAAAGCGGCGATATTTGTCAACATTTATTAGTCGCACAAAAAATGCAAAAAAATGAAATAATAATTATGAACCAGCCCCAGAAGCAATTAAACATATGCAACTTACGCCAGGAGTGGAAGAAGTATTGGCAACACCTTGGGCAGTGGTGAATGTTGCACGTGCTGACTGCTGTTTCGCTTCGGTTCTAAGAAACAGAGAAAGAAGCAAACAAACAAATAACTAAAACAAAACAGCTTTGATTAACAATGTGGAAGGCAAAAGATGTTTTCCTTTATATCACCTCAGCCGCGAATTAGTCTTTGTGGCTTGCGCGGCTTTAAGCCCTAAAAACTCACTCACTCACTCCTTTATATCACCTAAATCACGACCAGGAAACACAGCTTGTGCGCATTTTTTTTCTTCTAAATCTTGGAGGAGTAAGGCAATTGTTTTTGTTTTTGTTTTTAAATTTCTTAACAGTCAGTTTCCTTATTTTCCCATGAAGTTCACAAACATTAACTCAACAAAAAATTAGTTGGTCAGTCCCGCACATGGATCTGTGCAAAACGTAACATGCTAAAAGCCTGACAAATAAACAGTTTTAAGCACTGCATTGTAGCAACCTGTCAGCTCTTGTGCATGCAACAGAATTATGACTTCATGTTGACAGACCTTCAGTTAAGCCTACCTTAGTCAAGACAGAGAATAGGGATATTTTTATAATTCAGCTTACCTCCCCTCAGCCACTCTCCTACGCCTCCACCACCAAATGATGAACACCGTTATCCCAGCGACGAGAAGGAGGATCACGATGACGCTTACAGCTGTTGCTGTGACGTCAACATCGCCACCTGTACATACATGATTGTGTTTCGATGCCAGTAAAATCAATATCTCACCAATCAGCTATACCGTCCCTGCCAGTTTTGGGTTAGCAAGGAATGAAGAACTTTTCTGTTTTTTTGTTGTTGTTGTTGTTGTTTTTTGTTGTTGTTTTTTTTGGTTCATAGATACATAAATAAAAGCGACATAAAAGGGACAGAAACCATTTAACTTTCGATTCACAAAGGACGGCACAGGTCAACGTTTCGGCTTTCGCCTTCCTCAGGACACAAACAAATGGGACATAACTTCAACAAACAAAAGGTAACTCTGCGGAAGTACTGACATACACGGCGCGGGAAAAAAAATAAAATAAAATAAAAGAAAGAAAGAAAGAAAGAAAGGGTCTCAGAATGGTGGGAATGTCCGATCAGAAATGCGTGGGAATGTCCGATCAGAAATGCGTGGGAATGTCCGATCAGAAATGCGTGGGAATGTCCGATCATAAATGCGTGGGAATGTCCGATCAGAAATGCGTGGGAATGTCCGATCAGAAATGCGTGGGAATGTCCGATCAAAAATGCGTGGGAATGTCCGATCAGAAATGCGTGGGAATGTCCGATCAAAAATGGGTGGGAATGTCCGATCAGAAATGCGTGGGAATGTCCGATCAGAAATGCGTGGGAATCTTGCAAAAACCTCAAATATAATTATGACAAAAGCTGTACAAGGAAACAAACTAACAAACAAGTTCGTTAGTTATTTAGGGCTTAACGCCGCGCAAGCAACAAAGACTATTTCGCGGCGAACAAAGAAGCAGACTAACAGACAAACACACAATCGTAACAGCGTGCCAAGGTCTTACTTTCGAACGTCTGTTGACAGGAACTGTGTTCAAGGTGTCTAAAATCGCACCCAACGTAACCTGTGATGATACCATTCAAATCATAAAGCGGTCGAACAAGTTTTGAGTTTACCAAACCACATTGGATTCAGTTTGAATCGGTTACAAACAAGCAAACTTTGCCCATACCACCCACCCTCCCCAAGTATACGTTGTTCCGTCGTGACATCACTGCCTTAAAGGAACAGGAATGTCGGTTACAACAACAACAACAAAATATAATAATAATAATAATAATAATTGCGTATTGTAAAGGCGCTTTACCCAGTTTCTTGAATCGGCTCAAAGCGCCGCGAATTGAACCCAGCACCCACGCTCACGTGAATCACACGCATCCTCTCACACATTGGACATGAACACATAACAATCACGTGGTGCGAAGGGTCAGCTCAGCTATTTAAGTTTCGGAATTTTGAATTGCATTTATTGTCAATTTTTGTGGGCTGAACATTTCCTAAACATAAAATTTAATGACAGATTCCTGCATCATCTTCCATTGAATATATTATATTTCTGCTGCAATGTGCAGTGTTGTCACACACACACACACACACACGCACGCACGCACGCACGCACGCACGCACGCACGCACACACACACACACACACACACACACACACACGCACGCACGCACGCACGCACGCACGCACGCACGCACGCACGCACGCACGCACGCACGCATTTCTCGTCCTTAAATAACACACATAGTCCTGCTAATTCACTTAAGTTTTGTTTGTAATACTGTACATACCACATGTCCGGTCTCCGTTTGGTTTCCCCTTTCCAGTATACTTACAGTAAAGAGAGCAAGCGCTTAGTCTGCAAAACAGTTTCAAGAAGTTGTCGTTTGCGAAAGAGCGCAGTAAAAATAAGGAGGAATGTTTTGCTGAGACTGACATTGATGACGGACACGGAAGAGGAAGATTTTGCCAAAGTCCTGATGTCTACATGGATGGTTGGTATTACTCTGACACTACTACTACTACTACCACTACTACTACTACTACCTCTACTACTACTACTGCTACTAGTACAATAATAATAGCTACAGTGCAGCTGCATAGCTCTTTAAAGAAACTTTACACACTTGGTCTTGAGTATGTTTAAACAGCTGACAAGCGTTAAAAACATTGTTAAATATGGACCCTTTGACTGACATCATTGTAACCTGTGACTGCAATTACAATATCTGGTGGCACAAAGTAAACAAAACTCAAATGGAAAAAAAATCGATAGTACTTTTAAACAACCATTCCTGGGTACGGAGTTAAATTTA
Source organism: Batillaria attramentaria (assembly GCA_018292915.2). Lineage (NCBI taxonomy): Eukaryota > Metazoa > Mollusca > Gastropoda > Batillariidae > Batillaria > Batillaria attramentaria. The sequence continues at coordinate 92,890 of JACVVK020000739.1, read as the reverse complement.
ATTTTACCTGAAAACCACGTTAATGTAATTTTATATTAAAAACAAACAAACAAACAAACAAAAAAACAAAAACAAACAACGACTCATTTGTGTCTAGGGTCTGTTTTCTTAGAGTGGGTGGTTGGGTGTTTGGGGGTTTAACGTCCTTTTTCACCACATTGGGTGACATCAAAGACGGGGCAACGATGAAAAAGCCAGCACAAATATTTGGCCCCAGTCGGTATACGAACTCACGACCCGAGCATTAGAAGTCCAACGCTCTACCATTCGACCACCCCGGCTCCCCCTGTTTTATTAGAGACATGCAGCACCTTACAAAAACTATGATACACCGTACTTTCTTAGTTGTGCAGTGTATACTTAGCTACTGCAGAGTTTCTTGTACTGAGTGTGGGATCGAGCCGGGGTGGTCGAATGGTAGAGCGTAGGACTTCTAATGCTCGGGTCGTGAGTTCGATCCCGGCTGGGGCCAAATATTTGTGCTGGCTTTTTCATCGTTGCCCCGTCTTTGAAATCACCCTATGTGGTGGAAAAGGACGTTAAACCCCCAAACACCCACCCACCCTTGTACTGAGTGTATACTTACAGCCTGTTTTTGGTGCCTTCGGTCTGTTGGGAGTAATTTTCAAGACTTTTACATCCTATCTTGCAGCACTCAGATGACGTAATTTTGTTTCCATCGCTTCCACAAGGTTCATCTCCTGGGTAACAACGAAAAATACCAAACATTAATTTACTCCAGTATATCTTTATTATTATCAGGTTATAGGAAATAACCTTTCAGAATATTCGTGACTAATACTTCTAGTACTCAATCTGAATGCCACACTTTACTATAATGGCATCATTATGATATTTATCCAGCACACAGACTCCTTATAAGTGCTTCATCGGAGTACTCATTCTATATGGACAGCAATTCAGAACTAATGAAATACTAAAAGAAGACATAATGATGAAACGTTTTCAGCAGCTTTAAATGATTTCATAAATTGACTCCGCATGTTGTAATGACGAGGAAACGGAAGACAGCTGTTAAGAAAATTCAAGAAGAAAATTCACCGTAGCTGGAAATGTCAGCCACTTAATTAGAATTCAAATGAACAACCGGCCCCCGTAGTGTAGTGGCTTCGGACCGTGGACCGGGAGACCCGGGTTCGAGTCCCAGCCGAGGCAAGCGGGATTTTTCCTACCTAGGTCGGCTCCTACCCAGAGCGGGTGTGCTATGGGTCCAGTGGGGAGGCTGTTGCCACTTAGCCGAGATTCACCCACTTCAAGGGTGCGACTTGGGAGGGGGGGGGGGGGTGCTTCCCTTTGTATGACACGTCTTATGATGTGGATGATTACACGGCCAGCACCGCAGGTGCCGTAGTTCCCGGGCCTGGTTAATGCCGGGATATTTATGACAGGAAGCGAGGAATGCGGCCCTGTCCCGCAGTCCCAAACCACACGGATCTCCATAGCATCATCTTACCATCATCCTCATCTCCATCATCGTGCATAATAAAAATTGTCCCAGCTTCCGAGTCCTCCGTGGATTCTACCCATTATCTGGGAGGAACACCACTGGAGCTGGCAAAAGAGTTGGGGCAGCAAAAAAAAAAAAAAAAAAAAAAAAGCCCATGCAAAAATCCTGGAAATCCTCAGACCACTGAGATCCACTCCAAGCCACTATATATGCAATCTGCAGCGGTCTCTGGCCTAGCGGGGAAGGCCCACGCCTTGTGTAATAGTGGCTTGAAGTGGCTCCTATTGGTGTGCAGTGGCTTGTTCTTTTAAACAAGTCTTATCACATACTGGGCAGGGAGTGGTCAGGCGCGAGCTGTTAAGAGTTAACAGGATCTACGCAAACCTCTCTATGCAAAAGAAGTCTCTATATCATAAATAATATCATGCAAATGCTTGCGCTCATCATACGAATGCTCACTATATCACATAAATTGTTATGTAAATACTTGCCATCATCATACGAAAGCTCACTATATCACATAATATATCATGTAAACGCTTACCGTCATCATACGAATGCTCGGTGGAATCATCCAGCCAACTGTATTCACGCCTATCGTCCGGCCGTAATTTCTTCTTCTTCACCTCAAGCATGCACATTCTGCTCGGTAACATACACTTCAAGGAGAAGCTGCAATACAGGCATGGTCACTGTATGAATCCGGTTCATATTCAATCATGCAGTTTTCCATTCTGTGTATTTTATGTTGCTGAGAATGGCACCCGAAAAAAGCTAACGGAAAATAATTTGAAAAATGAGAACTTCCGAAAGGCTTCATCCGGGTTTTTAAAAAAAAATCGATTTTAGAAACCTTAGAAGCACACCCCCTCCCCCAACACACACACACACACACACACACACACACACACACACACACACACACACACACACACACACACACACACACACGCAGGCAAGGAAAAGAAATCGACGCTTAACAGTAACATACGGTGACAATTATTGTGTTCTTTAAATACCTACCTTAAGTCTTCTTTAGGCTTCTCGGAAGCTTCCTCTGCCTGTAAATCTAATAGAAAGAAGTAGGATCGAGCAACACACACACACACACACACACACACACACACACACACACACACACACACACACACACACACACACACACACACACGCACACACACACACGCACGCACACACACGCACGCACGCACCCTCGCACCCACGCACACACACACACACACACACACACACACACACACACACACACACACACACACCAGTTATACTCAGAAATATGTGTAGCAGACGTGTAAAGAGCAATGAAGATTCATTAAAAACAACACCAAACATAATTTGTAGCACTCTGAAATGAAAATATTGAATAAAATGTATTTAAAATGTTCATAACATTGCAGGAAACAATAACAACAACAACAACAAACAAAACATTTACTAACCCAGTGTCAATAGAACTGCTGCTAAAATGGCCGGCCCTAAAGCCATTAGCTTCATTGTTGTTTGTGGCCAGTGGTTTTTCTTCCTTGTGTTGCATTAACACGAAACTCCGGCTCAGCTGAAACGAACATTTACGGCCTTTGTAAACCATACTTCAGGCTGGGGAATTTTCAGTAATTTGGTAGTTTTCAGCCAAATTTACTATTCTTTCAGCCAAAAAAAATCTAAGTTTCAGCCAAAGGAAAGGAAGGGGAAAAAAGATTGCACAAGGTATGGGCACAAATGCCATATGGGACAGTCTAACTTCATTTTTGAAAGCTTAAATGTCAGTATTTTACTTTCTGGTGCCAAGAGCGGCTGCTAAATGCCTTTAAAAATGCTAAACTTTGTTTCCTTAACCCTTTCAGCCCTTAAGGAATCTCAATAGCAATATCTCTCTCTGCCTGGGAGTTTTTCAAGTGTGCTAGATCAAAAGCTGGTCTCTTGCTTACAAAACCCTATTTCTCAAGAAGTGTCGGATCCATCCTATAGGGGAATCTTCCACTGTACAGAGCGTATGAGAGTCGGTCACATGCACGCATATTATTGTTAGGGTCTGCGAGACCGTAGGTGATACGGTGGCAGGGCTGAAAGTGTTAAGTGGGACATTGCTCCGTGGTCCCCCAGCACCCCAGCAGGACGCTGCCTCTGCACCCCGGTCTACGTTTCAGTCTCCCCCCCCCCCCTCAGCAATTCCCCAGCCTGATACTTGCAACAGTTTATGTTTCTTATAGATTACCGCTATTCCTCATTTTACAACGGTAGAAGACGACTGACTTTGTGGCCACCGTTTCACACTTGCCGCCGTTATTCTAACCGTAATCTATTTGAATTAAACAGCATGCTCAATAAATCAGTTAAGGCAACTTTGCAATGGAGGTTCACAAATTACGAGAGGGGCGGGTGCGTGTTTGGGAGTTTAACGTCCTTTTCCACCACATAAGGGTGATATCAAAGACGAGGCAACGAGGAAAAGGCCAGCACAAATATTTGGCCCCAGCCGGGATTGGAACTCACGACCCAAGCATTGAAAGTCCAACGCTCTACCACGCTCCCCGAAATACTAGAGAGAGAGAGAGAGAGAGAGAGAGAGAGAGAGAGAGAGAGCACAACAAAGTAACACAGCAAGATTCAGTTAACCCATATTCTGCCCCCTGTAGATTTTTGTTCTCCCGAACAACTTAGCGAACACGGTCTCACAAACGTCTGATGTGACGTTACGCGAGTTTTAAAAAGCAAAAACCAGCGAACAACAACAGCAAAACCCTCCACTGTCATCACCACCACCACTACCAACAACAACAACAACAAACACAGTAATCTGTTTGTCAGATTACCCCCAGCGTGGCCAATGTTTTGTAAACGCATGTAAAATATAATAGGTATGAAAAATGCTCACACACACGAAGAGCGAAACATGTCGGTAGATTCGCAGCCACAGGCTCACTCTATTCTGCTTCCTTCACCAGTACACAACCGCCAACAGATTGCAATAATGATCAAATCGGTACAACACAATAATAAGGCCGTGAGTCATATAGCTTATCCCGTTAACGACAAGCACACAACCCAAATACGAGAATGGTCTTCCTCATGAGCGTCCTGCGAGTACACGACAGATTCCGGCTCTCTCGCCCACAATCGAATAAGCCCTGAATTGTTTTCGCTGTAGGCGAGTGTGTGAGCCACGTCGTTAACGCACGATATTAACACTTGTGGCTGAGAAGTGGTTTTATATTGCTGGGTGGCTGTTGTGAGCAATTGCTTTTTGCTGTCAGTACTTCGTATATCTCTGTCAGTGGAACGTTGTTCAGCTGTAGCTTGTGAAATGTGACATGAACCTCGTCCAAAGACACAGAGTGATATGTCTCTCTCTCTCTCTCTCTTATCTTGTGATAATTGTGCGTGCGTGCGTGCGTGCGTGTGTGTGTGTGTGTGTGTGTGTGTTTGAAGTTTCTTGTTCCAGGTTTACGTATGTTCGATCACTTGGCTTTTTTGTTTAGTTGTTTGTTCTTCAAAACGGCAAGTTTGAAAATTGGTTGCAAGACCAAAACTTCCACCGTTTTCAAATAAAGTTATTTCAATTTCAATTTCCCTCTCTCTCTCCCCTTGTGTGTGTGTGTGTGTGTGTGTGTGTGTGTGTGTGTGTGTGTGTGTGTGTGTGTGTGTGTGTGTGTGTGTGTGGTCATTCTGCATACCTATAATGCTGCTGTTGTTGTATCTCTATGAGATTTCCTTTGGTGGGTGGTCGGTTGGAATGTGTGGGTGGGTGTTTGGGTCTTTAACGCCCTATACCATCACGTAAGGGTGATATCAAAATCGGGGCAATGAGAAAAAGGCCAGCATGAATATTCGGCCCCAGCCGTTAGTCCATCCGACTATCCCGGCTCCCCTTATGTGTGTGTGTGTGTGTGTGTGTGTGTGTGTGTGTGTGTGTGTGTGTGTGTGTGTGTGTGTGTACTCGCGAGCTTCATTTTAGTAGTTTGTTTGTTGTTTTTATTTGGGGGGGGGGGGGGGGGCACTAAGCTGGCAATGCCCGAATTCAGTAAGTGATTCACTGGGAAATTCTAAGTTTGAGCCATTTGGCTTCTCGCATTTTACAGAAGAGTTATTTGATCTTGTGAATGGAAATGACAAACAAACAAACAAACAAACAAACAAACAAACAAACAAACAAACAAAATTACCTTCATTACACTTAGGATGTCCACAGCTTCACTCGGGCCGCTGGTGCACTAAACACTAATATTTACCTTCGAATGTGTCCCCACAGGTAATGAAAGAAATTATGTTAATTTCTGTTGGGCTTAGGCACACAGGCAATGCGCAACTGTTAAATTAATCTCTTTCCTGACATCGTCACCTGTCAAATCCTTACTGCTGTCAGTGTCATGGAGTTTTCCTTATGACGACAGTAATGAGAGAGAGAGAGAGAGAGAGAGAGAGAGAGAGAGAGAGAGAGAGAGAGAGATGCGCTTGCCAAACTTTCCTCATCGCTAAAGAAGTATCCAGTCTGAACGCCTTGCGTGTTTGATTATTCGTTTGTTTGTTTTAAAATTACATGAAATGGGGCGAGATGGACGATTTGAAATACGTCGTTCAGATGTTTCAGTTTACTCTTGAAGGTTTTATTGCTGTGAATACCCGAAAGAAAAAAGAAAGAAAGCTGTAGAAACGACTGGTATTTACTCAAAAACGTAACAAACATTTTTTTTAGACCACGTCAACGCGCATCAAACTAACAGACAAAACTACACCATATGAATATTTTAATCAGGTACCGCTGGATTAATTAACTATTACCTTTGTCCTTCTTTAACCCTTTCACTACCACACACGGTCACTCGCCGATAGTTTCCCTTTTACATGACACGCTGCTCAAAGAAAGTAAAACGTGCCTGTAGGTGAAGAGCCCCCCCCCCCTATCCTCCCTCAACCATTAAAACTACTACATTTTGAACAAGTTTGACATCTGGGCTAGAGGCGCGAGTCATGAGATTCTGCAACCATGGCAGTGAATGGGTTAAAACGGTAAACGAAATAATGGGAGATACCTGGATGTCTATCTTATGCGGTTACGTTATCAGGCTGGAGGAAAAGAGTATACTCGGGGAAAAAAAATAGGCAACGGCAAAACAAAAAATAGTTCATTGCCTCTTTACATTGCGTTTAAGTCTTATCTGATTTCAAGTGGTTCGCATAATATATAAATAATTAATGATTGAACGAATGTTACTTTTTTCCAGACCAAGTACAACACGTGGCTTTAAAGATCTAAGCTCCCAACAAAAAGCTTTCCGAAGTGTGAAAAAAAAATACAGAGGCGACCGTGTAAGCACAGTCAACTCTGTCACAGTTGCAGAGTTCACAGTCACAGTGGCGATACTACGTCACAACATGGCGGAAAATATCGTTGAGGTGGGAGCAAAAATACCGATAGTTGGTCCCAAAGTGGACAAATTACTCCACGAAAGGGACACGGTTGTGACTTTGAATGAATGAGCGTTCGTTTCGAAGAAACTCATGAGTGCTATGAACCAAACGGCGTGTGCATATCGCCTACAGTCGCCACAAACTCGACCGGAAACGGCCGTTGCTCAGTGCAGAATTTGAAAATGACGACACAAATCCATGCTAAACGCCTCAGCTAGCCAACAGCGAACCTAAACTTCTATTGCAGACGAGAACCTGTGTCCGTTACTTACTAATCAAGCCGCACTGGCATGCCTGTGAAGGTTTGTTTTGTCTGGGGCTTCCTTTCTTTCCCTGCCCTCGGCACACTATGAGGTGCTGACTGGCTGTGTGGACAGTTAGTGTGGGAGGTGGCGATTTTGTGAGCACAGCGTGTGCACTGAACGATCCACAAAACAAGTCCATATCGAAGAAAGGACATTTTTTACACATCAGTAAGCTATCCAGAATCGTTATTGAAGTTTTGAATTGGGTTATACAACTATTTGCTATATATTTCAAGTAAACACTTACCAACCACCCGAATTCTCGATCCTCACTAGGCTGATATTATCTCTGCTTCCAGCATGACAAAATGACTGCATGTCCTAAAAACGCATGCACAGTTTAATTTGGGAGCAGATTATTTATTTAGAACTAAATTACTCCCCTCCTCACACAAAGTTTGCAAAGGTCGTGCTCCATGGCATTTGAATTTTACGTCAGTTCTCTGTTTCTCATTGGAATGAATGAAGCCTTTCTAAGACACGTAGGCGACCAAATGTTCACGACGTAGTGTTGAAGACCTAACAAAAACAAAACTTAAAAAAAGGCAAAAATCCGCAATGACGAAACATGTCGCACATTTGCAAACAGACACTGAAACTGAGTAACCAGATAATGCCATTTCTGAACACAACACTTTATTTTCACTGCCTTCTGCTTTTAAAAACTATGTGCAATGCAACCATAACAGTACAAAAAAAATGATAAATTGAAAGTAACAAGCACAGGCGTTTTATCTTCCCACGAAAACGGAACATAAATCATTTCAGAATCTGGCATTTTTGCGAAAAGCTTTTGAAACTATGTGCGATGCAGTCACAATGCAATGCAAACGCACACAGAAAACTTTTATCATGATGAATTGAAAGTAACAAGCACAAGCTTTTGACCTTCCTACAGAAACGGAAAATAAGTCATTACAGGATTTGGCAATTTTTTTTTTTTTTTTTTAGCTCACTTGTGTAACAAAAGGGAGAATATGTAATAACCCTCCGTCGTCTGTGTGTGTGTGTGTGTGTGTGTGTGTGTGTGTGTGTGTGTGTGTGTGTGTGTGTGTGTCCGCATTAGCTTTTTCTCAGAATCTGCAAACAGCAGAGGCACCAAATTAACAGTCATGAGCCCTTCCAAAAAATACCATTTTGAATGACCTTGACTCCATGTCAAGGTCACTATAGCTGTCTCACATTAGCATTTTCTCGGAATCTACAAACACCAGAGTTTTTAAACTTTGCATGATGATAGACATTGATAGAGCTTTAGAGAAAGCTTGTAACATGGTTAGGCCATACAAGCTATTTTTTGGGAAACCTTAACATTGGCATTTCCTCAGAAACAACAACAGCAGAGGCACCAACCCTGGCTTGCTACTAGAAGTGATTAGACCTATGCAAACATACGATTTTAATTTTGCTAAACTAAACCCCGATCGACCCTATGCAGATTTGAAAGAAGCGTTTAACTACCGGCCTGGCGAGAAAGGGGTGAGATCACAGACCTAAAAAAAAAAAAAAAAAAAAGATCGCAGGAAAATTGCTGAAGTCTTTATAGGGTAAATTCACACAGCAAAGTTGCGTATGTCGTAGAAAAATTGCGGATGTCTTTATTGTTTTCAGTATTTCTGAAAAATTGCGTGACGGTGTGAAGTGTTTGCGTGCCTCTGTGTGTGTGTGTGTGTGTGTGTGTGTGTGTGCAAAATGACTCCCACAGAAGTTTCCTGTGAGGAAGATCCGTGATTAACATCAGACTCAAGTGTGTGCAAAATGACCCCACAGAAGTTTCCTCTGGGGAAGATCCGTGATTAACATCAGACACGAGCAGAGTTTAAGCCGAGTTGAAAGCGTATTGTTCGTCATCTCTGACATTTAATCGGTAGAGGAAAGTTGTGTGTATCTGTGCTTGCGTACTTCCGGCTGCATGAAATTCAAACGATTATTTTTAAATGAGCCGCATCTCTGAAACCGACTTCAGCTAGGTATCGGCCGGATTTTCAAGCTGAGCTTATCTAAACACATCTTCTTGGGCAATGCTATCGTCTTTTTGGTCCATCAATTACACAGAAACACGAAATTAAAATGTTAACGACCTTATGTTTGACTTTTTTTTTTTTGGGGGGGGGGGGGGAGGGGCCCAGATGGAAGAAAAATGCAAGTGAATTCATCTTTGTGTCAGTCCTGTTTTTAAGATTTTCGGGTGGTATTGATCTGAAAGTTATCGTGGCATTATATTTTCTTTCCCATACCAGACTGAGAAGCCTGTAATTAGCAGTTATTCCCGATAAAGCTGTTGTATACCGACGAGTATTTTGATCCAAGACGCAAATCAGCCCTGAGCTTTGGCTAAATACGAGTCGGTATACAACAGCTTCATGGGGTGTAAATGCTTTATCATTGTTTTCTTTGCGCCAATTTATGGTATATTTTGAACGTTTTTCCTACTAAAAACTAACAATCGAAAGCGGCTGCACATAGAAGACGAACGAGTTTGTCAACAACGCCGACGACAGAATAAAGTGCGCCTTTTTATGCTAGCAAGACGGTTTCAATTCACGAACATGAACTCAAATCCAAACAAAAACACAAGTTCTAAACTTCGACTGAAGACACAAACAAACATGCTAACGCTTTCAAGGAACTATAATTTGCGAGATGAAATCGAAACCGATCAAGCACAGCTCAGTCTGTTCACGTTTTGCACAACCACGGTTCGAGCGGGAGTCTTCCTGTCGCGATTCTTCACGAAATATGAAGCTTTGTGAGTGTGTATTCTAACATTTTTTAGTACATGTACACCGATTAAAGTGCCCTACCACCAACAGCTACAGTTTATAACTGCATGCTTGATTCAAACGATTCAAGAAGTTTCTGTTCATTCGGAGATCTCGACAACGAATTCGCTGCCATTCTCCGCACCGATAGCAGACGACTGCAGCTACTCGATTCGATTCTGCTTTAGGTCACAGGTTTTGGGTTTTATAGCGTTGAAACTGCTTTTGATTTCAGTACGCAGTGTTTGTTAGGTAAAGTCTGCTGTCGTCTTGAATGGTATTGGCGTCCAGCTTGCCACGGTCAGTCAAGTCAGTCAAAAGCATACATGTAATCGGTGTAATCGGTGAGACGCCAGCTTCGATTGAACTTTTTGAGAACGGTTTTTGGCTCCCTTGTGTAACAATGGGAGTCTATGTAATAACACTTCGTCGTCTGCCTCTGTGTGTGTGTGTGTGTGTGTGTGTGCAGAAAACTTGAACATTGTAATTTTCTAAGAATCTACAAACAGCAGAGGCACCAAACATGGCATGCTGATAGACATTCGTAAGACATTTCAAAGCATATCATTTCGAATGACCTTGACTCAAGGTCAAGGTCACCGAAGCTGTTTGAAAATTGTACATTGGCATTTTCTCGGAATCTGCAAACACCAGAGGTTTTAAACTTTGCATGATGATGGACAATGACAAAAACTTTACAGATATACATATATTTTATGGCTTTGTGTCAAGGTCAAGGCCAGACAAGCTGTTTTTGTGAAACCTTATCATTTGCATTTTCTCAGAAACAACAAATAGCAGAGGCGCCAAACCTGGTGTGCTGATAGACAGTGATAAGACCTATGCACAAATACCATTTTAAATGACCTTGACTCAAACTCAAGGTCATTAAAGCAGTCTGTTTTGAAATTTTACTTTTGCATTTTCTCAGAATCTAGAAGAACCAGAAGCATCAAACTTTGCAGTTTCTGTACAAATGGTAATGGGGTGGGGTGAGTGTTTAGGAGTTTAACGTCTTTTTCCACCAGGTAAGGGTGATATCAAAGACGGGGCAACGAGAAAAAAGCCAGCACAATATTTGGTCCCAGCCAGGATTCGAACTCACGACCTGAGGCATTGAAAGTCCAACGCTCTACCATTCGGCTATCCCGGCTCCCACACAATGGTAATGTAAAAATTTCACAACAGACAGCTGTAATGACCTTGACCTTGAGTCAAGGTCATTCAAATGGGTATGTCTGCATAGGTCTCGTTGCTGTCTATCATTGTGCCTTGTTTGGTGCCTCTGCTGTTTGTTGTTTCCAACAAAATGTTAACGTTAAAGTCTCCGCAAAATATGTTGAATGGCCTTGACCTTGACTCAAGGAAATTGAATACAAGTAAGCCAGTACAGGTTTTGTCAATGTCTAATATCATGCAAAGTTTGATGCCTCTGGTACCCCTACATTCTGAGAAAATGTCAATTTTAAATTTCCCATGAGACAGCTTTGATGACCTTGAACTTCACTCAAGGTCATTAAAATGGTATTTTTTTTGAAAGGTCTTACTGCTGTTTATCAGCAAGCCAGGTTTGGTGCTTCTGCTGTTTATTGTTTCTGAGAGAATGCCAATGTTAAGGTTTTGGAAGGTTTTCCGCAAAACTGCTTGTATGGCCTTGAGCTTGACTCAAAGTCACTGAATATAGGTGTGTCAGTAAAGGTGCTGGCATCATGCAGTTTGATGTCTCTTGCTTTTCTAGATTCTGAGAAAACGCCAATGTAAAATTTCCAAACTGACAGCTTTTGTGATATGGTCTTATGGTTCTCTATCAGCGTGCCGAGTTTGGTGCCTCTGCTATTCATTGTTTCTGAGAAAATGCCAATGTTAAGGTTTTGAAAGGTTTTCCGCAAAACAGCTTGCATGGCCTTGACCTTGACTCAAAGTCACTGAATACAAGTATGTCAGTAAAGGTATTGTCAATGTCTATATCATGCAAAGTTTGATGTCTCTGGCTTTTCTAGATTATGAGAAGATGCCAAAGAAAATTTTCTTAATAGACAGCTTTCCGTGGGTCAAGGTCAATCAGTATGGTATATTTTGAAAGGTCTTATGGCTTTCTATCAGCATGCCAATTTTGGTGTCTCTGCTATTTGTAGATTCAGAGAAAAGGGCCAATGTTAAGGTTTACTGCGGACACACACACACACCACACAGACAGACAACGGAGGGTTATTACATAGACTCACTTTGTTACACAAGTGAGCCAAAAAATGATTTAGTTCCCTTTTTGGTAGGATAAACGCTTGTGGTTGTTACTTTCAATTCATCATGATGAAGTTTTTTGTACTGTTATGATTGCATTGCACATAGTTTCAAAAACAGAAGGCTTTGAAAAATAAAGTTTTGTGTTCAGAAAGGGCATTAGCTGGTTACTTTCAGTATGTGTTCGTAAATCATGTGTTCATCAGTCACTGTGGATTTTTGGCTTGCTTTTTTTTTTTTTTTTTGGGGGGGGGGGGGGGTTGAGGTCTACAACACTACTTTGTGAACATTTCGGCGCCCACGTGTCTTAGAAAGACTTCATTCCAACGAGAAACAGAGAACTGACTAAAAGTTTAACTCCGTAGAGCACTTGTCATACTAATGGAAGTTTTGTGTGTGGAGGGGAGTAATTTAGTTCTAAATAAAAAATAATCTGCTCCCAAATTAAACTTTCAGGACATGCAGTCATTTTGTCATGCTGGAAGCAGAGATAATATCAGCCTAGTGAGGATCGAGAATTCGGGTGGTTGGTAAGTGTTTACTTGAAATATATAGCAAATAGTTGTATAACCCAATTCAAAACTTTAATACCGAATCTGGACAGCTTACTGATGTGTAAAAAATGTCCTTTCTTCGATACGTACTTGTTTTGTGGATCGTTCAGTGCACACGCTGTGCTCACAAAATCGCCACCTCCCACACTAACTGTCCACACAGCCAGTCAGCACCTCATAGTGTGCCGAGGGCAGGGAAAGAAAGGAAGCCCCAGACAAAACAAGCCTTCACAGGCATGCCAGTGCGGCTTGATTAGTAAGTAACGGACACAGGTTCTCGTCTGCAATAGAAGTTTAGGTTCGCTGTTGGCTAGCTGAGGCGTTTAGCATGGATTTGTGTCGTCATTTTCAAATTCTGCACTGAGCAACGGCCGTTTCCGGTCGAGTTTGTGGCGACTGTAGGCGATATGCACACGCCGTTTGGTTCATAGCACTCATGAGTTTCTTCGAAACGAACGCTCATTCATTCAAAGTCACAACCGTGTCCCTTTCGTGGAGTAATTTGTCCACTTTGGGACCAACTATCGGTATTTTTGCTCCCACCTCAACGATATTTTCCGCCATGTTGTGACGTAGTATCGCCACTGTGACAGTGTCCGGAAACAGCGACAAAACCGTGCTGAAAAACTGACCCCACTTCCTGTCGGGCTCCGTCCACGCTACTGTGCACATCTCCGTGCAGTGGTCATCCGTCCGTGCAGTGGTCATCACAGCAGCCGTGGCCGAGTCAGTACTGTCCACAATGACCCCCATACAAGTCGTGTCACTTTTGAATTTGGTCAGTGTGTCGTGCTGTCGCCGTCAGAATGGAGCAACAAATGTTGACGGTTAGTTTTTTTTTAAATTTTTTTTATTTATTTTAAATTTGCCGAGATGTGTGAAAAATGGAGCACGCGGGCACTCAGATTTGCCAAGCGCGTTTTATCGGCAACAACATCTCCAAATTGCGGTTTTACTTTTCGTTCTGCAAGCTCGAGCTGAAATGTTTACGCATTTGCTTTCCAATGCGTGTACTTACCGCTAGTAGCATAGCTTACGCCATATCCAACATCGCTCAGTCGTCTAAACTGACGAATCCGCGGCGTGGTCACATAATGAGCCGGGTTGCACGGGGATGTGCACAGTTTTTCAGCACGGTTTTGTCGCTGTTTCTGGACACTGTGTGAACTTTGACAAAGTTGACTGTGCTTGAACGGTCGAGTCTGTCAACAACAAAAAAATCACACTACGGAAAGCTTTTTGTTGGGAGCGAAAGTAATCATCGTGGAAACTTTTCAAGCGGAGCTGAACACCGAACACACTCATGTCCATTTTGAATAGACCCACTTTGGGTGTTCGCTAACGCGCCGTGTATTGTGTTGGGACAGCCCCACAAGCATGCGGCACGTGCAAGGTCAACGTGTTTTGGCGGGGATTGGCCTCGTGCCTCAGTGAACATTCCAGTATGCACAAGCGTATCGAGAAGGTAGCCATTTTGCAGTTCAGGGTTCAAACTGGACTCGTTTTATAATCCAAACTACCGTTGCAGCAGATTACCTCACGATAATTATACATGTGCGACAGCTACACTGACTTCAGTCGACAGAAAACGTGGTGCAGTATTCAGCAGGAAATAATGGAGTGTATTGTTGATCTTGGTCTTGGATATTACCGGCTCGACGAAAATCCCGAATGTCTGGTATTTACGACACCTCTCATATCGCTTGGCCGAAAGGATTTCGGTCCGGACTGTTCAGTAGCCACGGTAGGGAGCTTCATTATATTGATATCTGCTGTTGTTGCTGTGTGCCGTACAGTGTAGGGTGTGAGTGTGGTAGTGGGACTTACATTTAAGATCCCGGCTGGGGCCAAATATTTGTGCTGGCTTTTTCATCGTTGCCCCGGCCGTCTTTGATTATCACCCGTATGTGGTGGGAGAGGACGTTAAACCCCCATACACCTATAACCACCCTCCATTAAAGATCCTTTCTCCGTTTGTAGTTGCGGTAGAATTGTGGCTTGTTCTGAGCCCCCCCCCCATTTTGTCGGTGCGTCGATCTTTCTTTTGAAAACCGCCTCCACTTGTTGTTGTTCTTCTTCTTCTTCTTCTGCTTTAGAACTGGGTTGGAAGAGGCATTAAGGCGTAGCAAGTGTAAAATGTAAAAAACTATGTACATCAGTTCGAGTGGGGTGGGAGGGGGGGGGGGGGCACTTCAAGGGGTGACGAGGGTTGACTGCAGGTTGTTTTGACTGCAGCCAAGTCTCTCCCAAAAGGACTCGAGTGACGGAGCCGAGGTGGTAATTGATGGTGTCTGTAATGTTAGCAAATCCCTTCGCCCCCCTCCCCCCCCCCCGAAACACACACACACACACGCACACGCACACACGCGCGCGCGCACACACACACACACACACACACACACACACACACACACACACACATTTGTTGGTGTGGTTATCGCCATTAATGACGAACGCTTGTTCAGCCAAGATGCTCTGTAATAATGACTACATGTAGGGCTATACAGTTTAATACTTTGTCATTTATTCACATTTATTCATGTTTACCTTTATGTCTATGCAGGGGGAAGATGCTGGTGTGTGGATGTATACCTTATGGTAATTGCCTGATGATGACAGTGAACAACGACTTCAAGTACTCAAGCTGCAGCAGAAGCTGACCTCCCCCACCCCCCTCTCACGCCCACACCCCGCGTGTCGGTGTTTACAGCCACACTAGAGGCTGTACCATCATCAAGCAACAGAGACCAACCTCAGGTCACAAATCCATAGTCTTCTGAGACTGGAGGAACCTGCTCCACCGGATGACAAGCACAGCAAAACTCTGCCGCGGCGACAAGATGGGTGAACTTCACAGACAGAGGGCTGAGTACACTCTATGTTGTTTTGTTTCGTTTTGTTAATGAAAACTGTGATTGGTATAGGGCATGGTCGTTGTCGCTGACAGTAAGTCTGTTTCAGTTGCTTTGGTCATTCAGTAGTTTTAGTTTTCCCTGCCGACACAATGACAGCAAAGAAAAGTCTTCACCAGTTGTCATTTTAACAGACACCTTGGGTCATGATGTGTACCTGCTGGGGTTGTGCGCCATGTTTTAAAAAGTACAATCCATATATCATTGAGTTCAGTTCCTGTATCCTTTTAAAATCTGGTTTCAGTTCCTGTTTCCTTGTTTAATCTGGTTTCACTTCCTACTTGTGTGTTGAATTTTTTTTTTTTTAGTTCCTATTTTCTCTGTTTAATTAGGTTTAAGTTCCTATCTCTTTTTTTGGAGTGTGGTTTAAGCTGGTAGGTCTTTGGTGAATTTCGTTTTTGTTTGTCTTTCTTTGTTGATCCATCTTCAGTTCATATTTCTTTATTGAATCTGCTTTCCATTCTTCCTTCATTATCTGGTTTCAGTTTATATTTCAGTGTTGAATCCCTTTCTTTTTTAAAAATTTGGTTTACATACTCACTCAACATGTTAATGTCTGATGCTTATGTATAGTCCCAGTGGAATTGAGGCCAGGAGGTAGTCAGCTACTCAAGAAGATTTGGTTTAACTTCGCTCGGTAAGGAAGTGGTTATGTGACAGTGTTCACATTATGTCACCTCTTGCCACAGCCACATGCAGCTGCTTATAGAGGTTTTGTTGGAGGGTGTTGAGTGAAACTGTACTCTGGTGCACCAAGGCATCAGTTCAGTTCAAGATGCTGCCATACGCGCTCCCCACCACCACCGCCTCTCAGTAAACTCCCAAGTGCCCCAACTCCCAAGTGCCCCCCCCCCCCCTGTCCCCCCCCCCCAGGCTCCACCCCCCACCCACCCGCAGCCTCCACCCCTCCCTCCCCCCCTTTTTCCCATTTGTGCGTGTCGGTGTGGATGTAGGTGTGTGAGTATTTGTGGGGGCGTATGCAGTCTTACATGTCATGGATACTTGCATACAGACACATATAATACAAATTTACTTTTTCAGGTATACTTCCTTTCAAGTGTACACCTTCCTTCTCATTTGTTATGTCATGTGAATGTTGTACTGTCACTGTACGAAAAGAACTCAAACAGAATAAAACAACAACAACAACAACAACAACAACAAAACTCCCAAGTGTCGCCATTGGGACTGTTCCAGTGTCGGTTTGGTGTACACGGACCTTGTCGGGTCGATCATCGGCCACTGCACTTTCCATGCCTCTGCTCTGCTCTGTGGTGTAACGAGCGCGGCTTTGCTCGTGCACCTTGCATCTCCCTTACCACTTCAGATCCTCCTTGGCGCAGGCCATTCGTTATGTTTGTCCATCAGACGTGGGAGCAACATCATGTCTTCGTTTTTGTCTAGCTACCTCCTTGTGCAGGTAGAGGCCTGAACGTGTCAGGTCCACTGTTCACTTCCGGCTGTCTCCAGGGGGCCTCCGCTTCTCAGGTCATCAGGCCTAAGCGACTGTAGGGGGTTTCGTCCTTCTGGCTCTGTACCCGGGGCGGTCCTCTGTAGAAATGGTGGTGTATTACAGTGCTGCAAGTGTCACAAATGCTTACTCTTTAGCACCACGTGGGGCGGTCGGTGGTCTAGTGGTTAAAAAACTTGTCACCGGCAGTGCGAGATGTCAGGGGTTCGAGTCCCACTCGGGGCAAAGAATTTTTCCTTCTCGTATGTGGCACCGTTCATTTGGGCCGATCGTTGGGGGTTCTCTCCGGGTACTCTAGCTTCCTCCCCCGTCTGCTTTGGAAATGTTCAGCCCACCAAATTTGAAAAACAAATGCAATTCTGAATTCCGAAATTTAAATAACTGAGCTGACCCTTCGCACCACGTGATTGTAATGTGTTTAAGTCCAGTGTGTAAGAGAATGCGTGTGATTCACGTGAGCGTGCGTGTTGGGTTCAGTTCGCGGCGCTTTCAGCCGATTCATAAAATGGGGTAATTTAAAGCGCCTACACAATACTCATTATTATTATTATTATACTGTGAATATCCCTCAACCTGTTGACATTACCATACCCAATCGAGAAGAAGAAGAATGTAGGGCAGATTTTAATTTTGATGATATATGGACGTTTCCTTCTGAAAGCATTTACGTAGGAAGAAATGTGCACAAATTAAAACGTTGGACAACAGCGGTTAGACCTGCACTTGTTCTTAGAACCACTCGACTTGTACTTGCCCGATTACCGCCATCCCGCCCCTTCGCAGACAACTTGTCTCGATGCTATCGGCGGTCCCTCAGTCCCCCCCCCCCTTGCCCCCTCCCCACGAAAGCCCACCCTAGGGGCGCCGGGGTGGCCGAATTGTAGAGCGTTGGACTTGTAATGCTCGGGTCGTGAGTTCGTATCCCGGCTGGGGCCAAATATTTGTTCTGGCTTTCTCATCGTTGCCCCGTCTTTGAGATCACCCGTGGTGGTGGAAAAGGACGTTAAACCCCCAAAACACCCACCCAGCAGCCCACCCGGCAGCCCACCCGGCACCTGTCTTCAGTGAAGCGCATTGCAACTGTCAACCTGTTGATCAGCTTACCACATACATCGGCCTGGAGACGTCCCTCGCATGGTCAGCTTCAAGAGTCCCGGTGTCAACTGAATCTCAGCACCAAATGGTCCAGATTCGTCTCGTCACAGGAACAGACAAATGTGTGGGCAGGTACGTGTCACCAAAAGAAGTGTCTTTGTGTAAGGGACATGCATACGATAGAGCATGTGAGATTTTATTGACCTCTGCTGTGTAAAACAGGACCGATATAATGCTTTTCATGACCTGTGAACGTCACTGTCAATTTATGTAGGCTGCCATTTTTGTGTGCGTGTTGATTATGTGTACATACGATTGCTGTGAAGCATTATGACGGGAAGAGAAGAACGTTTAATGGTTACGATGTAGCTTTGTTTTTATATATAATGTACATGTGAATACTGCACGGAATTTTTGTCAGGACAAAGAAATAATGGTTACGATATATAGAATTCAATAATTCTTTATTGTCCTCAAGAGGAGGCAATGCGGTTGCGGCGTAAAAACAGACAACAACCACATACACAATATAACATGTCCCAATAGTTAAATATGTAATCTCACAACGATAACACGCACACACACACACACACGCACGCACACACACACGCACACACGCACACACACGCACCTACACACCCACACTTCCTAATTACCATGCTCTCATGAAATACGCCACTATTAAGACGGGACTACAACCCTTTACTGCAGCAACTACCGAGGGATCATGCTCCTGTCAGTGCCAGGCAAGGTTCTCAACAGAATTCTACTGGAGAGGATGAGAGACGCAGTCGACCCCATGCTCCGAGACCAGCAGGCGGGCTTTCGCAGGAACAGGTCCTGCGCTGACCAGATTGCCAGCCTACGCATCATTGTGGAGCAGTCACTGGAGTGGAACTCCCCTCTCTACATCAACTTCATAGACTATGAGAAGGCTTTCGACAGTGTAGACAGAGAGGCACTGTGGAAGCTGCTAAGGCACTATGGAGTCCCCGGGAAGATCATCTCCTTGATCCAGTGCACCTACCAAGACATGAGCTGCAGGATTGCCCATGCTGGCCAGTTGTCAGAAAGCTTCGAGGTGAAGACCGGAGTCCGCCAGGGATGCCTGTTGTCCCCGTTCCTCTTCCTCCTGGTCATCGACTGGATCATGAAGACCACTACAGCAGGCAGGAAAAACGGGATACAGTGGACACTCTGGACGCAGCTGGATGACCTCGACTTCGCAGACGACCTGGCGCTCCTGTCTCACAGCCACAGCCAGATGCAGGACAAGACTACGCGCCTGGAAGCCACATCAGCTGGAACAGGGCTCAAGATCAACAGGAAAAAAACCGAGCTGATGAAGATCAACACCACTGCCAACACACCATTCACAGTCGGTGGAGAGCCCATCAGGGAGGTAGAGTCCTTTGTCTACCTGGGAAGTGTGGTTGATGGACAGGGAGGCACAGACCGAGACGTCACAGCCAGAATCGGCAAGGCAAGGGCAGCGATGGTCATGCTGAAGAACGTCTGGGCATCCAAAGTTGTCAGCATAAGAACCAAACTTCGCATCTTCAACTCCAACGTGAAGTCGGTTCTGCTCTACGGATGCGAAACATGGAGGACAACGAAGACCATGCAGCAGAAGATCCAGACATTTCTCAACACCTGTCTGAGGCGCATCTTCAACATCCGATGGCCAGAGAAGATCCGGAATGAAGAGCTGTGGGAGCGAGCGGGGCAGGAACCAGTGGCCAAGCAGATCCTGCGGAGGAAGTGGGGCTGGATTGGACACACCCTCAGGAAGCCAGCATCCAGCACCACACGCCAAGCCCTGACATGGAACCCACAGGGGAAAAGGAAGAGAGGCCGGCCTCGCAACAGCTGGAGGCGGGACACTGAGGCAGAGCTATGTAAGCAGGGTACCAACTGGACTGGAGTGGCAAGACTAGCCCAGAACAGAGTGCGATGGCGAAGGGTTGTCGATGGCCTATGCTCCACGTGGAGCCAAGGGCCTAAGTAAGTAAGTACAACCCTTTACTGTAAAAGTAAATTTATAGTAAAATGACTGTATCACAGAGCACACTCATACCCTCACACACACGCACTCACACACAGACACAACACATGCGCGCATACGCACACGTGCACACACACTCACACACCCAATTTACACAAGCTTACTTAAACAACAGCACCCTTACCACATGGACAGCCATCAACACAGGACCGTAGTATTGCGTAAAAAGATTCCCATTAAAGATTGGTTAAACAGGCCTACTGCCTCTGGAATGAAAGAAAACTTGAATCTGTTGGTTTTTATCTGCGGCACCCTAAATCGCCGACCTGAAGGTAAAGTTTGAAACTGACAATGCAACGGGTGCTGATCGCTACTCAAGACAAATCTCACCTTCCTTAATATCTGCCTTTCGTACAGATCAGACAGACTATGCTGCTGATCGCCACTGATTTTACTGCATATGTTCACAATCCTTGAGAGCCTGTTCTTTTGCTTGACACTAGCATTACCAAACCAACAGACCAAAGAGAATGTTAAAGCACTTTCCGTAATATATACATATATGCCATAAGCTGTGTGTTTGTATGTACATGTAAATGCTGCAACGCATTGCGTTGGGGCAGAGAAGCCGGAAATGGTTGTGTTAATTTATACAGCACTAGCTGTGGGTTGATATGTACATGTGAATTCTGCAACGCATTGTGTCGGGGCAGAGAAGAAATGGTTGTGTTAATTTATACACCACTAGCTGTGTGTTGATATGTACATGTGAATTCTGCAACGCATTGTGTCGGGGCAGAGAAGAAATGGTTGTGTTAATTTATACACCACTAGCTGTGTGTTGATATGTACATGTGAATTCTGCAACGCATTGTGTCGGGGCAGAGAAGAAATGGTTGTGTTAATTTATACACCACTAGCTGTGTGTTGATATGTACATGTGAATTCTGCAACGCATTGTGTCGGGGCAGAGAAGAAAATTAATGGTTGTGTTAATTTATACACCACTAGCTGTGTGTACATGTGAATTCTGCAACGCTTGTGTCGGGGCAGAGAAGAAATGGTTGTGTTAATTTATACACCACTAGCTGTGTGTTGATATGTACATGTGAATTCTGCAACGCATTGTGTCGGGGCAGAGAAGAAAATTAATGGTTGTGTTAATTTATACACCACTAGCTGTGTGTACATGTGAATTCTGCAACGCTTGTGTCGGGGCAGAGAAGAAATGGTTGTGTTAATTTATACACCACTAACTGTGTGTTGATAAGTACATGTGAATTCTGCAACGCATTATGTCGGGGCAGAGAAGAAAATTAATGGTTGTGTTAATTTATACACCACTAGCTGTGTGTTGATATGATGTACATGTGAACTTCATGCTGCAACGCATTGTGTCGGGGCAGAGAAGAAATGGTTGTGTTAATTTATACACCACTAGCTGTGTGTACATGTGAATTCTGCAACGCATTATGTCGGGGCAGAGAAGAAAATTAATGGTTGTGTTAATTTATACACCACTAGCTGTGTGTTGATATGTACATGTGAATTCTGCAACGCATTATGTCGGGGCAGAGAAGAAAATTAATGGTTGTGTTAATTTATACACCACTAGCTGTGTGTTGATATGCACATGTGAATTCTGCAACGTATTGTGTCGGGGCAGAGAAGAAATGGTTGTGTTAATTTATACACCACTGACTAGCTGTGTGTTATGTACATGTGAATTCTGCAATGCATTTTTGTCAGGGCAGAGAGGAAATGGTTAAGACATACACTACTGTGTGTTCATATTTGCACATGTATGCGCACACACACACACACACACACACACACACACACACACACACACACACACACACACACACACACACACAGAAGCACGCACGCACGCACGCATACACACACACAGGCACGCACGCACGCAAACACACACACACACACACACACACTGAGGCACGCACGCACAGTATTTAGGAACGCACACACACGCGCACGCGCGTCTCTGAAAATGCAATGGTTACTACCATCAGATATATATAATAATATACTCACTGTGGACTGTGATCCGTATAAGCGAAACGGTACAGTTTCTTTTTTTTTTGTTTATAAATAAGATTACCCCTGCCACCTTGTACCCCGTACCGTCCCCACGTTCTCCTCCCTCTCCCTACCAACCCCCCCCCACTCCTCCCCCCACCCCCCACGCTCCGCTACCACGTCGGTGCACCTTTCCCTAGTTTAAATGAACATCTGCAAGACAACATCATCTGTGTTAGTTAATGACCGCAACGCCCCCCCCCCCCCCTCACCCAGCACTCTGTTTTTTTAACCTCAAAATTTAAACGAACTGTCCGTTTCATTAAAATCTTTTTTGGTGGGTACTATGTGGTTTGACCCAGGTAAGTATAACCTCGACTTGGATAAATGATAATTTGCCGTGAAGATGGCTGGATGCATTTGGAGCTTGCTTGTTTCTGAAAAAAAAAATCTCAGAACAGCCTGAATGTTTCAAATTTTGCAGCCAAAAAAAAAAAAAAAAAAAAATTCTGGGCCGAAATTCTGGAATGACCACTGAAAAAGGCACGTGCACACTGTTCAGTGGCTCAAAACACCAGGTGTTTTATTTATTTATTTGTTTTTTATTTATTTTGGGGGGGGGGGGTTGTTTTTATTTATTATTTATTGATTTATTTATTTGGATTTTCTTTTTCTTATTTATCAGCTTATCACGCTGATTGTCTCACACACACAAATGACGTAGGCAGGATGACCAGTAGGTGGTGACGTGGAGGGCACCACTGAAACACCAGCGGAGTAACTCGGCAGCAGTGCGGGGTTTTCTTCGGATGGTAGTCTCCTGACCAATGAAACTGACGTCATGTTGATGTGTTGAAGACCTGTGCACGTGCCTCTATATATACATGTAATACACACCTGGTGCGCAGCTTTATTTATTTATTTATTTATTTATTTATTTTCGTTATGTATTTATTTTCATTTCTTTATGTGTTTATTTTCGGTTATTTATTTATTGATTGATTTCTTGAATTACGTCTTTTTTGTTTATTTAGATACGTATTTCGTTTGTTTCTTTTTGTTTATTTATTTATTTTCGTTTATTTATTTATTTATTTTCGTTTATTTATTTATTTATTTTCGTTTATTTATTTATTTATGAGCTGCGAATAGTTGTGGTCTGTTGTGTTTGGCGGGATGACAAGCAGTGGGGGCCCTTGAGAAGAAAGGCGCCACTCAAAAACCACCGGAGCAATTCGGCGGCTTCGTTTGGTTAGTCTCCCGACCAATGAACATCAGTGAGATGTTAAGGCCCTAGAAAAGCTGCAATAAAGGCCGAGACTGTGTTAAAACACACAGCGGAAGTTTCCTTTTTTTCCCTGCCTTAACTCTGTCTGTCTGTCTGTCTGTCTGTCTGTCTTTAATTCTTTCCGCCTTCATTACCTTATTTTCCTTTCCTTCCTTTCTGTTGTCTTTTCCTGCGCACGTGTGAAGCAGATCTTTCGAGAACAAGCAAGTTCCAAAGTAACTGCGTTGATGCTTTACCAGACTGATGTTTTCCAAACTGTAACAGAGTCAAGCAAATAAAAGCGACACAAAAGGGACAGAAACCACTTAACTTTGACAAAGGACGGCACAGGTCGACGTTTCGGCTTACGCCTTCTTCAGGACATAAACAATGTTTATGTCCTGAAGAAGGCGTAAGCCGAAACGTCGACCTGTGCCGTCCTTTGTCAAAGTTAAGTGGTTTCTGTCCCTTTTGTGTCGCTTTTATTTGCTTAACTTGTAACCACTTCGCAGTCATTACCGTTTCCGTTTCTATTTGTAACAGAGTCGATTCTTATCCGAACATTTCAAAATACTTCTCTCGCGAAATGGCCAAACCACACAAGTAAATCCGATTCATAGTTTGTCCCTGTCGTGAAATTCTCTTCAAAGACGTGCCTTTTTTTCAATGTCCACTGATAGCCATGTAGACGCTGGGTGGATGATGCTTTCATATAGCAGATATTCATAGAGGACGTCAAAATTAATCACTGAACAAAGAATAAAATTAGCTCGTGCAATTGACAAAATACTCTTGTGTCGCACACATACTGCCCTCTATGTCCAAGGGGGAGAGGGGTGGCCGAACGTAGAGCGTTGGACTTATAATGCCACGGGTCGTGAGTTCGTATCCCCGCTAGGGCCAAATATTTATGCTGGCTTTTTTGTGGTTGCCCCGTCTTTGATATCACCCATATGTGGTGGATAAGGACGTTAAATCCCCAAACACTCACCCCCACCCCACTATGTTCACAGCTATTTTGCAGCTGAGTAGACGTTACACATTTTAAATGTATGTGTGTGTGTGTGTGTTTTATGTGTTTTTTTCAACGGTCGGGTTGATAGTGCTGACAGAAAAGGACGTAATCTTACTTCTGAAATGTTAGAGCTGTTAACAAGTTGAAGTGGCATGGTATTGTTTTCAATCTGGGTAAATTGCATCCCATTTAAAGAAACCATTCTCCTGCGCCCCCCCCCCCCCTCTCTCTCTCTGTTTCGTAGTTTAAATTTATCGTAAGTACTTACCAGTTTAGTCTGCCATTGCAATACTGTCAATATGTACTTGTCCCCCCCCCCCCCCCCCGAGCATTATCATAAGCGGTGCTTGTTTATGCTCACTATTTGTTTACCTGAACGACTTGTGTTGCAATAAACCTGTCTAAACCAAAGAAATTATTTTCTTTGTGGACATCATTTCGTAAGTCAAGTTAGTAACACAGTGATACAGTAAGTGCTGTTGGACAGAATCTGGGCAGACGATGTTTCTTTAATTGTGGAAGAAATGTGGTCTACACAAAATTAGCAGGTGCAGGTGGCAGTGCTTTACAGAGTCCACAGATATAGCCACTGTGAAGCTGAGTGGACTTTTATGTTTTTTTGTCTGTGGTACAGGCAGTCACAAGAACGACAACCCCCCCCCCCAACAACAACAACAACAAAATACAAACAAGCCAACAAACACGACAACAACAACAAAAAAATACAAAAAAAGCCGACAAAAACGACAAGACAAAAAAAAAAAAAAACCACCACAAACCACCACCACCGCCACCACCACCACCACCAACAACAACAAAAACCCAAAACGAGAAGAACGAATGTAATATCCTTTAAAACGGAAAAGGATATAACGGTAGATACCTGGATTGAAACGGAAGTGGTTGTACCGTTTGACCGTTTCGCACACCGAAGAAAGGAAAAGCGAAAACGGTTCGTCTACCGTTTACAACATTGCAAACAGGAAAAAGGAAAACGAATCGTTTACCTATTACCGTTTTCGACATTGATAATAGGAACAGGGAAAAGCGTTCGTTTACCTATTCGTTTGTCCTTCTTTAAAACGGTAACGGATATAACGGTAGATACCTGGATTATATGCACATGTGTGGTCCCCTGCACGGTCCTCTCGAAAAGAGTCCAAACCTGATTAGCAGCTTGCCTTCTGTTGCCAACCCCTGGCATGCACTTTGACCCACAAATAATAATAATAATAATAATAATAAAGACTTAGAAGGCGCATATACATGTAAATTACACAGGCTCTAAGCGCCGTACATCATAACAAAAATAAAACAGGTATCATTGACGGTACACAGATGACGTAAAGCACAACAATAATACACAAAGTGACTGTTACATACCTAAGGAACGGCAGCAAAATACATATACCGCACAATAAACAGCTTCCATACACACAGACTCACAGGGAACGTCTAAACAATACCTCTCAACGTGCAGGCAGTCACGGTGTGAAAGGGCAGGGTAAAATCAAGATCAGTTATCAGTTATCAAAAATACAACAGTGGGGAAAAACGACGCCTTTTCACACCAGCAAAAATCTCTACAAATCGGCATATTTGTCAAACATACAGTAGTCCCAGTAAAATCTCAGTACACATGGACCCGATCTGAGTTTGTAGTATTGCAGCTGCGCTTCCCCCCCCCCCCCCCCCCGATGTCTTCTTCATGTAGACAGTGGATCTTGCACGCCACCAGGAGTATGCACCAAGGACGTGTACTCTGATGGCCGGTTGTCTGCCCTATCTGATGGGTCAAGATGTGAATATTCCGTGTCGTAGCTGCGACTGTTCGACTGCGAAGCCTTCACCGGAGTTCCATTTGAATTCTCTGCTTCCCCTTCATCTTCTTCATCTTCAAGAACGAAGTACTGATCCTGGCCTCCGCTGACATGACTAGGGTGAGAACCTGCACTCCCCTCGTCTTCAAGGACGAAATACTCTGGGGCTGTTGCGGCTTTGCTGGTAGTATAGTTCGCTGCTACATCCTTGACACGAGGAGATGCTGCTGATCGTGCTAGAGACAAAAAATACAGAACAGAGAATTACATATCAGAGGAGACTCTCTGGCGGTCGTTAAACGCACTGTCTATGTATGAGTTGATGTCAGTTGGAACTCGCTTTGGTTTAACTGCCGATCAAATGACATATTGCCGACACGATAGGTGTTGCAGCGTTAAGATCGTTAAGGTACATGTAGAACGACATCATGTGCAATTGGTTAGCCCTCCCGCACACCCTCCGCCTTCCTCCTGCTAAAAAATCCCCCCCCCCCCAACAGCAACAACCCCAAACAACCAAATTAACCAAACCCCCCCCCCCCCCCCAAAAAAAAAAAAAAAAAAAAACGTAAAAAAAAAGAAGCAAAACAAAGGACAACAACAACAACGACAAAAAAACAAAACCATTTACACAACACAACACATCAAAACACACCGAAACAAAGCAAAACAAAACAAAACGAAATTGGTGTGCATTCTGGCCACATGTCCTCAAACCTTTGTCACCCGATACAATGTGTTGCAATATTTACTGTATATGCGCTTAGTATTTACCGTTGTTTTACCTAGTTGTAATTGTTATTTGTTTTCTACGCTTTTTGTAATCGGGAGTTCGAGAAATTAGCATGAAGGTGCAGCGTCTCCTTCATGTCCTAGGTTATTGCCCCGTAGACCAGTTTGCATCAGTTGCCCAACGTTACACTTTGTTTGTTTGTTTGTTTGTTTTCACGTAGTGCAGACACACTTAGCCGTGAATTAGTCTTTGTGGCCTGGGCGGCGTTACGCCTCAAAAAACTCACTCACTCACCCGATACAATGTGAGCGTGACAACGAATGTCCCCAGAGGTTGGCAAATCCTGACCAGCGTCAGTGGCCTCATCCACCTCTGTATACACATTTTCATCCTGCGCTTCATCAGTAGCCGCGGACGTCGGCCGGATGATGGTCCCATTATCTATGTCCGCGTAGTGATGCTGGCTCTTCCGATCCAGATGAGTGGTATGTTGGCTCTGGGTGCTGGGTCGAGACAAGACTCCTTGTTCTGCCTAAAATTTCAGGTCGGGGATATGATGTGTATCTAGAGATATGATGTAAGTACATCTACATGCGTATCTAGAGATAACTGTATATTTTAAGTCCCGGTGTATGAATGTTTGTTCTATACATGTCAGATATCCCCCCCCCCAAAAAAAAAAAAAAAAAAAAACACCCCCCCCAAAAAAAAAAAAAAAAAAACACACCCAAAAACCAAAACAAAACCAAAAACAAACAAAAAACAAACAAAACAACAACAACAACAAAAACCCAACCAAATCAACAACAGCAACAACAAAACAACAACATCAAAAACAATCCAAAATCAACGAAGTAAAAGGAAAATTTCAGGCCGGGGTATTGGCATGATCAGTCTAGTCCCATTAACGGATATTGGGAATATTGGTACTAGTTATAGTGGTGTATTTCATCTGTCTAATGTTTGTTTCACGCTATGTCTATGTTCCAAAATTTCAATTAAAACTGTATATACGAAATGGAAGCATCATCAACAACTGCTACCAAAGAGTTCGCGTCTAACTGATTATACATCAGTCATTGTTTCTAGTTTGCAGCAAAGAAACCCAAAACCCAAAGGAGAAAATGAGGAACTCTGCTTTGACCAGTAAAAATAGTGAAAGTGGTTTCTTACTTCTTGTACAAAAGAAGCGTTCACGATACCCCCCACAGTCGAAAACGCGGCCCTGGCGGCTGGCCTTACGGCTTCCCTGATAAAAGAACAAACATACTAATGTTATTAGAATCCAGTGTCAAGACTTTGTCAAACCAGTGTCTGAAAGTCAAAGTATTGCCCACCCCCAACCCCCACTATCCATTTGAATTGTTTCAACTAGATTCTCTGATTAAATCTTGCATCAGTGAGTACATATAGGAAAGTGTGTTTGCTCTAACGCTCGATAGTTGACAATCGAAAATTCGTAAACCTTCGTTCTTCACCCTGTTCCGGCGTGAAGCCCTAAAAACTCACTCTTCATTCCTTTCACGTTTTGCTGGCAGAACGATATAATTACAATGACGAGAATAGTAGTAGTAGTAGTATCATCATAACAACCACTATTTCCATCGCTGGTAGGAAAAAAAAGCAAAAAAAAAAAAAAAGCAAAAAAAAAAAAAAGAAAAAGCTGACAATCTACAACCACATTGTGTTTCAACGTTCGAATCGGAACTCAATTTGTTCATGCTTCTAAAGTTCATTCTCCATGGCGTGTTTTCGTGGGTTGGTTTGTCTGGTATTCCTCCTATCTGCTGTGATAGCATACTTTTCTGTGGCTGCTCTCTTCCGTCTCCACCACCACATGACGAACACAACAATCGCTGACGCCAGAAGGATGACTACGACAGAGCTGACCACAGCTGCTGTGACGTCAGGACCACCACCTAAAAACAGGACAGTTTAGTTACAGTGTGGAATGTCAAGGCTGTCATCAACCTGCAAGCAGCCTAAGATCTTCCCAGGCCAGACTTCCTGTTCCGAGCTGCCACGACAACACAAACAAGAAACGCTCCTTTCCTCTGGAACAACTTACCACCTAAACTGAAGTTGCGCAACGATCAGGACCTTCAAGCGGAACCTCAAGAAGCACCTCTTCTCTCAGTTCTTTTTTTTAACACTTTCTTCCCTCCACCTCAAAGGCGCTGTGAAAATACGGCAGGCTTGTAAGTTTTTGGTTTTGTTGTTGTTGTTGTTGTTGTTGCGCCCTAGAAATGGCGAGTTACATGTATCATCACCATAACCGTCTGCCATTTCGTCATTGATGGCACTCTCCTACCATACCTTTCAGCTTCACTTGTCACCTATACACCGTCGCGAACCCTCCTGTCGTCGTCCTAGAGGATTTTCAAAGTCCCCAAGCGCAACTTGAAATCTTTTGGCTAGCGCTCTTTCAGTTTTGTCGCTCAAGCCTTTTGGAACTCTCTGCCTGCAGATCTGAGATATGCGCTCACATTGTCTGTTTTCAAGAGCAGTCTGAAAACGTTCCTAATTTGCGAAGCCTTCCAGTAATTCCCTCAGCCGCCTGATGGTCTTTGTTGCCTGAGCGGCGTGAGGCCACAAATAACTAACACCAGTAATTTTAGTAACTAGTCAGTTTCACCAGTGTATCTCCGTTCATCGTTGTATGATGTGCGTGAGTTGTGAGTGAGTAATTGGCGCATTGAGTTTAATTCAAAGATATGCGTCATACATATACCATCTATGCCTCCCAGGCATGTTGTCTTCATTGGCAACTAAGGAATTTTCCTTCCTACCTCTCTGTCTATCCCTCACCAGCCCATTCACCTGTACCTTTCTCTTTAAAACCTCCCGAATTTAGCCGCTCTGTCCTTCCTCTCTTCCCTCATCTGATTTCTGAGTTTGGCCCTTTCATCTATATTTCTTCTTTTTAACCCCTCACTTACGTCTGCACTACCAGTGGTTAGGAATAAGTGATGTTGGGCCTCTGCTGCGAATTGGTTTATTGCGCCTAGGAGATGATAAGTTGCAATATTTGCTGTATATGCGCTTAGTATTTATCTTTGTTTTACCTAGTTGTAATTGTCATTTGTTTTCTACGCTTTTTTTGTAACCGGGAGTTCGAGAAATTAGCATGAAGGTGCAGCGTCTCCTGCATGTCCTAGGTTTATATAGCCCCGTAGACCAGTTTGCATCCTTTGTCCAACGTTACATGTTTTGTTTTTTTTCATGTAGTGCAGGCACACTCAGCCGCGAATTAGTCTTTGTGGCTTGCGCGGCTTTAAGCCCTAAAAACTAACTCACTCACCCTATTATTATTATTATTATAACCAAGCAGCTGTACACATGATGAGGGTACCGGTACGTTTCCCATGGACGGTGTACTCACTGTTAGGTGTAGGTGCCTGTTGGCAAAGTCCAGGATACAGCTGTCGGAAATTACATCCGATGTGTGCTAAGAGAGAAATAGTAATGAGAACATGAACATGGTGTAATTACACTGAACACATGACGCTAGAAGCAGGAATTTAAAAAAAAAAAAAAAAAAATGGTGAGTTTGTTAATACCAGAAATATCACACTGTCCAGTTATCGAAAGTTGTATATCATCATCGTCATCATCATCTATATCATCGTCATTACTCTTATTGTTATTATTACGGGGAGCCGGGGTGACCGAATGGTAGAGCGTTTGACTTTCAATGCTCGGGTCGTGAGTTCGTATCCCGGCTAGGGCTAAATATTTGTGCTGGCTTTTTCATCGTTGCCCCGTCTTTGATGTCACCCGTATGTGGTGGAAAAGTACGTTAAACCCCCAAACACCCACCCACCCTCTTATTTTTATTACAAGCGTGTTGAGAATCAAGAAGACAATTTAATATACTCACTACATTGTAGTCTGTTGTATCGACGTGTCCATGTGCAGTGCACCCTACAAGCAGCTTTTCTGGAGGAAAGCTAAGCAAAGTTATTTTGACATAACTTCATCTTGTAATTATTATTCAGAATAATTTTTAATGCCATCATATGTACGCTAAATCTGAGAATAAGCAAGGAAAATTGACGATTGCTTAAAACATAGTAGTGTGTCGGGTGATATCACTTAATAATTACCAGTTCCATTGTTTCTCCATAAAAGAAATGGCGGAAAAGTTTATCACCTTTACTGTCATATGAGGAAAAGTCTTTTAACGCAAAGCAGCATTTTGTACTTCTGTAATCCCTTTTGTATATTTCAGTATGTGTGTCTTCGCTGTATCTGTTGTTTTGACAAACCCAGAAGCAGTCGGTGGTCTGGTGGTTAGAGACTCTGACACCAATGCAAGAGGTGAGGTTCGAGTCCCACTCGGGGTGAAGAATTTTCCTTCTCGTACGTGGCACCGTTCATTCGGGCCGATCGTCGGTGTTTCTCTCCGTTTCCTCCCCCTATGCTTTGGAAAATTCATCCCACAAAAATTGAAATTAAATGCAATACTAAATTCCGAAACTTAAACTGCTGAGCTGACCCTTCGCACCACGTGACTGTAATGTGCTCATGTCCACTGCGTGAGAAAATGCGTGTGACTCACGTGAGCGTGCGTGTTGGGTTCAGCTCGCGGCGCTTTTTAACCAATTCAAGAAATTGGGGGAAAGCGCCCACACAATACGCAGTTATTATTATTATTATTATTAAAAAAGAAAAAGACCACTGATCTCGGACAGGGACAGCACGGTCAACGGTTTGGCCGAATTTTCTTTTGTTGCTTCTGGTTGCGTCTTTTCTCCACTTGCGGCATAACATAATCTGTGATATTGTTTTTTTAGTCTGGAAGAAGTTAATCTTGTACAGGACCTCGTTTAAGCTACACACATTTTTAATGTATATTTACATCATGTTTTAAGCTGGACATATCTTATATTCCAAAGGACCTGGAAGTAAGGGACTCTGTAAAGCCGCGAAATAGTCGTTGTTGCTTGCGCGGCGTTAAGCCCTAACTGACTAACTTCTCTCCACTTGCGGTGATTACCGCTTCCTTTTCTTCTTTATTCCTTTGACAGCTGCTACTTATGAGTCTTGTATGTGGTGGAAAAGGACGTGAAACCCCCAAACACCCACCCACCCCCTAATGAGTCTTTTTTTAATTTTCTTTTTGGCATATTACAAGTATACATACAGACATTACACAAACACATATAGACAAACACGTACATACATGATTTACCTATACTGAATACTTACACACAAACATACATGGCTTACAAAACAGATTCTACACAAGTGGAAGTATCACCGGCAGTGCGTGAACAATGTAGTGGCACAGCGTAAGTAGAGTGTTCTAAGGGGAGACAACACCGGATGAGTCTTAGTCACTATTTCGGAAATAAGAGCAAGAATTAGAAAACTCTATTGTCCCAAATGGGGAAACATCACTCAGAAAACGGTGTAACAATAAATATTATTACATAAAAACTCATAAGCACTCACAGTCCTTCTTTGTTTGCCAGTATCTGATCGAGGTAAGTCTCGTCAAACTTCTTGACGCCTTTTATGCAACATTGGGACGTCTCCTGAGCAGTGTCCGATGTACACGGGTCTTTTCAGAGGAAGGAAACAGTATACATTCTTCATCTTCTTCTTTTAGGGTGTGATGCTCATTATTTGTAGTATTGTTTTATGTAATTTATTAATAAAAGTAGTTTTATAGTACATGTATCTCCTGTATCAATGAATGATCAGGAGGCTGCAAGACGTATACCATTTCAAGGACAATAAATATATGTTATATTGTATTCTATTCTATTGTACTGTACATTACAGGATATAGATATTTATAAAACTATTACGGCTCGGACAATGGCCAGATGCCC
Source organism: Batillaria attramentaria (assembly GCA_018292915.2). Classification (NCBI taxonomy): domain Eukaryota; kingdom Metazoa; phylum Mollusca; class Gastropoda; family Batillariidae; genus Batillaria; species Batillaria attramentaria. The sequence continues at coordinate 59,935 of JACVVK020000739.1, read as the reverse complement.
GTACATTCGACAGGAACAGAAAGTAGGGATATTGCTGGGATCACCATAATTGTTTCTGATCACAACTGGTTCGGGCACTCCTCATACCTCATAATGTGGTTTCAATTTTCTGAAAGAGGCCAACCTCTTCTACAAAATGTGTAGCTGTAAATGTGTAGTCTTATTTAAATATCAGTTGCATCTACTTCATCTTCCCAGCTTTGAAGTCTTGAAGGATATTTCTCATTTAAACCCAACAAATTTTAGTATATATTTACATCTTGTTTTAACGTGGAAATTTTTATGTTTTAAAGGACCTGGCAGAAAGGGACTTTTGCTAGCCACTAATTAGCCTTTGTTGCTTGCGTGGCGTTAAGCCCTAACTAACTAACTAACTAACTCATAATGTGGTTTAAGAGTATTCCATATGATATTATCATACAGTGTATGTATTGGATGGTCACAGTTACTGCAGCTCCCGTCTGTACGCATAACCAAACGCAAAGCAAATGCCGTGCTGCACCTACCACTATAAACGTCATATCCAGTTATGTTCAGACGTGGCCAAGGAAGGTAGTTTAGTGGCACGATCATCACGCATTCCTCCATCCCGAGGACACAAGCAAGGGGAAAACTGAAATTACAGTCACAGTCCGATATAACTTTCCTCTACTTGCACGACTGCTAACCGTACGATTTCTATTTATGATTCGCAAGACACAACAAGTTTAGCGGTGACGATACAAATGTCTACAGCCCCCAACAACAACAACAACAACAACACCCCCCCCCCCCAAAAAAAAAACAAAAAAAAAAAACACACACACACACACAAAACCACAACCAAAAACCCAAACCCAAACAACAACAACAAAAAGATACAAAAACCAACAACAAAAACATAGAAAACAACAACAAAAACAAACAAAAACAAACAAACAAACGACATTTCCAAAATAATACTATGAAATATGATTGAACTGCAAAAGAAAAGACCCAACACATGCTCATGCAGATACAAACAGAGTATATTTACTGACCAACAAACACGCTTATTTTGAGGTTAAACCGAAAATATGGTAGAAACCTGTTAAGTATCACGTTACATGTATAGGGACTGATGACAATAAACACTCGCAAAAACATCTTACATCATGCACGTTATGCTCAATACTCACCGGAGTTTGCCATCAACGGAACCAACATGTTTGGTGTACATATATGCGTGCGAACCTGATGGCAACAGTTAATCAATCAATCAATCAATCAATCAATCAATCCAATCAATCCAATCAATCCAATCAATCAATTAAAATGGATATGAATAAAATCTTGATTATTATGTACAGGCTTTGGACAAAAATAGATTAACAAGATTACAGGGATGGGTGGGTGTGTGGGGGTTTAACGTCCTTTTCCACCACACACGTGTGATATCAAAGACGGGGCAACGATGAAAAAGCCAGCACAAATATTTGGCTCCAGCCGCGATACGAACTCACGACCCGAGCATTACAAGTCCAACGTTCTACCATTCGCCCCCCCCCTTCCCCCCCCCCCCATCCCCCCACACACAAACAAGATTACAGATTACACCCACACTTCACTATAAAATATCTGCTAGTTTCGGGGGAAGTATACACACTTTTCCCTGTGTTGACACTGTATTTACGTCTCCTTAGACAAATGGATTTTCCAACGATTAAAAAAACTGAAAGTTGTGTCTTACCGAGCAGAAAGGCAAAGGCTAGTGACAGGGAAAGGTGATCAGGACACGCCATGACTTAGCAATACTCAATGGTGAGCCTCTCTTTCTTGAACATCTATCGCCTTGAAGTTGAATCTAAATCAGAAAAGGCATGATGGTTAGGGTCTTGTTGTTCGATTCCGGAAGTTAAAGTTGTTGAAACGAGTATGTGTAGATCACTTTACACACAGCAACAAAAGAAACGCGAAAACAGAAAAAGGAAAAAAAAAAAAAAAGGAAAAAACTCTCAGACTGTCGTCGTAAGTAATTGGCCTTTCATTTTTTTCCGGCTTATATTTTGAAATACTAAATTTTCTGAGCACAGATTCAACAACAACAACAACAACGACAATAACAATGACAACAACAATAATAATGATGCTGATGCTAAATAATAATAATAATAATAATAATATTTTAATAATAAACGGCTAGTATTTATACTAGTCGTTTATTATTATTATTATTATTATTGCACAATTTCTCTCGAAACAAAGCCACCAAATTTCTAGATAGGGTAATTGCCAACACTGAAGGAGTAACAATGAATGATTATTTGTGTGACGCCTACAGATACTCGACGATGGCAACTCTGTTAACATTTTGTCCTACAGCCGTCTACAAAATGAACTGGCAAGTATGATTCATAGTGTAAATTTTATTCTTTACAAAGACAATTGTGGTTTTCACACTTACCTGAAAAGGCTTGCAGGAGATATGATAATCTATTTAGACCGTTGGAGCAACTGCGTCTCACTGAACGTCTTTCTCTGGATGGACTAACAATAGTTCCGGGTTGCTGACCGCTCTGTACTTGATGTGTATCCTGTACATGCGTATGTCCTAATTACTGGACAGTCAACACTCATAAAGGGACATGTCCCAACATTTCAAGGTTCACAAATCGTTCAGAACTCTACCGTTGCGCGTGCGCGCGCGCGCGCACGCACACACACACACACACACACACACACACACACACACACACACACACACACACACACACACACATCGACACATAAAACAATGCGTGGTCTGTTTTAATGATGTCTTGTACTGACAAGTATTTGTTCTGTTTAATTGTACACAAATGCAAGTGTTGAAACTGTCTCTTATCTAGGACAGTGTACATATAAACGGCAATTTAACAAACAAACAGACAAACAAATGAACAAACAACAAGAAAAACAACCAAATTCTCTCTCTCTCTCTCTCTCTCCTCCCCCCCCCCCCCCTTTAGCCGCGAAATAGTCGTTGTTGCTTGCACGGCGTTAAGCCCTAACTAACTCACTCACTCACTCTCCCCCACCCTCCCCCCGCATAAATTAGCATGAAGGTGCAGCGTCTCCTGCATGTCCTAGGTTTATATTGCCCCGTAGACCAGTTTGCATCCTTTGTCCAACGTTACATTTTTGTTTTTGGCTCCCTTGTGTAACAAGGGGAGTCTATGTTATAACCCTCCGTCGTCTGTGTGTGTGTGTGTGTGTGTGTGTGTGTGTGTGTGTGTGTGTGTGTGTCTGTCTGTCTGTGTGTCCGCAGTAAATCTTAACATTGGCATTTTCTAAGAATCTACAAACAGCAGAGTCACCAAACTTGGCATGCCGATAGACAGCCATAAGACCTTTCAAAATAGGTCATTTTGAATGACCTTGACTCAAGGTCATGGTCACTAAAGCTGTCCGTTTGAAAATTTTACATTGGCATTTTCTTGGAGTCTACATGTACCAGAGGTTGTCAAGTTCGCATGATTATAGACATTGATAAGAACTTTACAGATATATACATGTACATGTATTTAATGGCCTTGTGTGAAGGTCAAGGTCAGACAAGCATTTCCGTAGAAAACCTTAACATTGGCATTTTCTCAGATTCTACAAACAGCACAGGCACCAAACTTGTCATGCTGATAGAAAACGATAAGACCTTTCAAAATATATCATTTTGAATGACCTTGACTCAAGGTCAAGGTCACTAAAGCTGTTTGTTTGACAATTTTGCATTGGCATTTTCTTGGAATCTACAAAAATGGGAGGTTTTAAACTTTGCATGATGATAGACATTGATAAGAACTTTACAGATGTACATGTATTCAATGGCCTTGTGTCAAGGTCAAAGCTATACAAGCTATTTTCCGCATTTTTACAGTAAACCTTAACATGGGCATTTTCTCAGAATCTACAAAAAGCAGAGGCACCAAATTTGGCAAGCCTATAGACAGCCGTAAGACCTTTGAAAATATATCATGTTAAATGACCTCGACTAAAGGTCAAGGTCACTAAAGCTGTCTGTTTTAAAATTTTGCATTGGCATTTTCTTGGAATCTACATAAACCAGAGGTTTTAAACTTTACATGGTGATAGACATTGATAAGAACTTTACAGATATACATGTATTCAATAGCCTTGTGTCAAGGTCAAGGCCGTACAAGCTATTTCTGTGAAACCGTAACATTGGCATTTTCTCAGAAACAACAAACAGCAGAGGCGCCAAACTTGGCATGCTAATAGACATTGATAAGACCTATATATATCCATACCACTTTAAATGACCTTGACTCAAGGTCAAGGTCATTAAAGCTGTCTGTTGTGAATTTCAATACTACTGTTTTTGGAGAAACTACAAATACTAGAGGCATCCAACTTGGTGTAATGATAGACATTGATATCTTATTTGAATGACCTTGACCCAAGGTCAAGGCCATATAGTCAGTTTTGGGAAAAAAGTGTAATATTGCCAGGAACTAAGAACACCAGAGACACCTTACTTGGCTTGATGATAGATAGTGATAAGATTTTTACAAACATACTCTTTTGAATGACCTCGACCCCTGTCACAAGGGAGCCATGGAGGCTTTTGCCTCTCTAGTTTATCCATTTTTTTTTTCATGTAGTGCAAGCACACACAGCCGCGAATTAGTCTTTGTGGCTTGCGCGGCATTAAGCCCTAATCACTCACTCACTTACTCCCCCATGGCACCCTCCCCCCGCGACAAGGGAACATCTTACAATTTGCTGGTTCTAGTTGGTATCCAACTTAAGACATCTGATCGTCATAATTTGTATCTCGGTAAACAATGCAAATGTAAAATCTAGTAACAAAGTAGGTTGGTGTATGTCAAGCCATTGAGGGGAGCAGGAAATGTTTGTTATTCAAGAACTACGCGCAAACGTTTTATGCTAAACGAAATACGTCAATCAAAAATCTGAAAGTGCAGATCGTTTGATAAAAAATGGAATTATATAGTTCCTGAAAAGCAAGAACAGGTCTTTAGCGGAAAATGCGGCTTACGATCGATGTACACCACCTTCATCATAATCAGCGAATGTCCTTGGTGTTCCCTCACCAACAGGACAATGGCATTCATTTCACACAAACATGTCAACATACGTTTTCAATCTCTGAGCCGCTTTATTTACAAACTTACTGGAAAAAGCTGCAGGCCCAAAGAAAAATAACAATAATAATAATAATAATAATGATACTAACTGAATATTGTATAGGCGCTTTACCCAATTTCTTGAATCGGCTCTAAACACCGCGAACTGAACCCAACACGCACGTTCACGTGAAATACACGCAATCTCTCACACACTGGACATGAACGCATTGCAGTCACGTGGTACGAAGGCTCAGCTACTTAAATTTCGGAATTTAGAAATGCATTTATTTTCAAATTTTGTGGGCTGGACATTTCCAAAGCATAGGGGGAGAAAGCCGGAGTACCCGGAGAGTACCCCCGACGATCGGCCCGAGTGAACGGTGCTACGTACGAGAAAGAAAAAGTCTATGCCCAGAGTGGGACTCAAACCTGACCTCTCGCATTGTTGGCGAAGTCTCTTAACCACTAGACCATCGACCGCCCCAAAAACTATTGAGGAAGCTGATTTTAAAAGACAGGCTTTTTAGCGCATGGTTGGCGACCGGTACGTTACTCGTTAGACTTGTTTCAGAAGTCAGTATTCAGATTCCAATATGAAATACTCATTGTATGTCATTTGTGGCTGCTTTGTTCACGACTGGTTTCCTTGGGTGTGAGCTTGAGGGAAGTGTACTCCCTGTCGATGTCGGAGCTGTTATCTCCCCTGTCTGCAGGGTTCAGACGAGAGTATTCTTTGTCAGGATCTTCTTCGTCATAGTCCATCGCTGCTGCTCCTTCCTCTAGGATGAAATATTGTCCCCCTTGCTGCTGATCTTCGTTCTCGTTTGCGGCATCTTCTTCAAGTATGAAATACTGTCCATCCTTTGTTGGGTGGCCATCATGTTTAGCCGCGTCCTCTTCCAGTATGAAATATTGCCCACCTTTGTCTCGTTCACCGGCTTCGGTGGCAGCATCTTCTTCCAGTATGAAATATTGTCCTCCCTTCCCTTGGTCTTCATCATCTTCAGCCGCATCCTCTTCCAGAATAAAATATTGTCCGTCTTTCTTCTGTCCCTGAACACTGTCCGCTGCTTGTTTGTCCCTGAGAGTTTTGCTCCGGGGAGTGTACTCTGCGCCTTGGTCGTCGCGGTTGTCGGACCTGCCTGCTTGATCCAGAGACGAGTATTCGGTAGCTCCATGCATGGTCACTGCTCCCTGGGACGTCAGCGTCTTTTTGCCGTCAGGTTCATCGTCTGCTGCTCCCTCTTCAAGGATGAAGTACTGACCACCTTTACCTTGGTCATCACCAGATGCAGACGACACCTTTCCCGCCTCTTCCAGGATGAAGTACTTGGGAGTGTTGCTTGCCTTGCTGTAAGGATTATGGGCCAGACTGTAGACGCTGGCTGCTTGTGCAGCAACTGCTTGGCTCGGCTCTGTTGCAGGGTCATGGGGCAAGGAATAGTTGTCATCCAGCGCAGGCGCGGTCGGTGGCTTCCGGTCGGTGACGTCATCATGTTTGATCGTGCCGTCGATGTAGGTGTACTCATGCTCACTGATTCTTTTTGAAGACGCTGTTTCGTTCTGTCTGGCTGTGTCAATACTGGCAGCGCCCTGATCACACACACACACACACACACACACACACACACACACACACACACACACACACACACACACACACACACACACATCGTGTTTATGGACATATGTTGAAGACTTTTCAACGGACACTTCTAAGCTCCTGGTGTTCAAGACAAGACACAAAACTACATGCGTCCAATTGAAAAAAAACAACACAAAAAAACATTTCCACAAATTTCCAACTGAGACTTGTCACCTTCAGTTTCTGTATTGCTGAAATACTAAATCAAATAAAACAAATGTGGCTTCAAGGAACTATTAAATAATATTACGGTTTACAAAAGCCAAATGTAACTGACCGAGGTCAGACTATAATAGAAATGTACTTGTATCATAAAGTGACAGGGAAAAGACTATAACGCCGCGTAATTGCTATTTGTTTTGTACGCTTTCTTGTAACCGGGAGTTCGAGAAATTAGCATGAAGGTGCAGCGTCTCCTGCATGTCCTAGGTTTATATTGCCCCGTAGACCAGTTCGTATCCTTTGTCCAACGTTACGTTTTGTTTTTTTTTTTCATGTAGTGCAGGCACACTCAGCCGCGAATTAGTCTTTGTGGCGGCTTGCGCGGCTTTAAGCCCTAAAAACTCACTCACTCACTCGCCACGTAAGTAAAACAAAAAGTAGTCATAAACTTCGCACTTCGTACCGAGATGTACGCGACTGAGAGCTCTGCGTCTGGAGGTTTCTCGGCACCCGCCCTCCTGCAAAAGGAAATGGGCAGTTTAAAAGATTACTTAAAGATGTACGGAAGAAACAGTGCATTGACATGTATGCAAATCTCTACACGAAAAACAATAGGACACAATATATATATATATATATATACTCTTTTACCTGCAAAGTGTTCATTTCTATTATCTTCTTTCTAAAAGTGGTTCCATAAAAAGTTGTCGTCGAAAGTCGTTGGCGATTGCAATACCAAACGCACTTTAATGCAGCCCGCGTTCAGTGGCATTGGCGTACAAATGACGTGGCCGACCCTTTTAGATCTTGTCATACTCATACTGACAAAAACTACAAAACGGATTGTCAAAATCAAATGTTCGTACCGTCTTTGGCGCCTTCTCCAGCAAACTATCAGCACTGCTACTCCCGTTAAAAGAAGAACACCAACCAGGACGCCCACAATTACAGCTGCAACATTGGGCCCCCCGACGCTGTCGTCTGAATCAATCATAAATGTTGGAAGCGTGAGGAAATAAAGCGACCTTAAAACCTCAATATTATTAGTAATGCAGGAATATTCCTTGCAACGCTCTGGTCCTCTAGACCAACAAAGAGAACAAAACAGAAGGGTGACAAAACAATGCGGCAAGCCTAGTTCTGAGAGTTCCGCGAAGAGACCACATCACCCCACACCTCCGCACTTTGCACTGGCTCCCCATAGAGGCTCGCATGAAGTACAAGATCGCTTGCATGTGCTACCGTGCCATTAGTCAGTCAGGACCTTCTTATCTCTCCGAGATAGTTAACATCTACGTACCAACAAGAACACTTTGCTCTTCATCGGTCACTCTCACACACTGCAAACCACGTCAGTGTCTTCACTAAAACCTTTGGAGATAGGTCTTTCTTTTCTGCAGCACCGACTGTTTGGCATTCTCTTCCTTTAACTGTCCACTCCGCAAGTATTGACTTGGCCTTCCGCTGTGCTTTAAAAACCTATCTTTTTAACGAATTCTTTCACTAAACCGGTTGCAGGAAGGGGGGGGGGGGGCGCTATGGATGATAATAATAAATAACTCATAGGGAGTCAGTTCCTTTTCAGATCACTTACATTTAGAAAGATAGTAATACCACGGTTAAAAAAAAGAAGAGCTGGGATTGCTTCCACTGTTTTTTCCCCTCCCCTTCATGATCGATTTAAGTTTTTAAATATTTTTGGAAGTAGTAGATTCTTGCCCCTGATTACGTAAAATTGCTGAAGGACAACCTGTATTTACTACTATCTACTTTAGTAGAATGACAACCTTTCAAGGGCGTTGTAGTTGTTGTAGTTTCAGAGGAGCTGCTGACGTAGAGGGTTGTAGTTGTTCCAATCCCTTGTGTTGATGGTGTTGCAGATGGTTTGAGCGTTGTTACTGTACCTGTTGCTGTGGTTACGGATCTTGTTGACGTTCCGGTAGAGGGTGATGTTCTTGGAGACGACGTTGTTTTGCTGTCACCATCCTCACAGCTACAGTTGTGTTTAAGGCATAAGCCAAGTGTCCCGGCTGATGTCAGTGTTGCTGTCTCACCACATAGCGCTTTACACAAGCTGTTCACCCTACAGCCGATGTATTCTGCAAAGTTTAGAATAAATATCAACTATAAGAAATAGGGAAGTGGAAACTGTCTTCGCTGCAATTCTCTCTCTCTCTCTTAGCGGTAGAGCGCTGGACTTTCAGTGTTCGGGTTGTTGGTTCGAATCCCGGCTAAAAGCCTAAACTTTGTGTTTTTCTCGTTGGCATACATTTGATACACCCTCTCTCACGTGACGGAAAAGGACGTTAAATTCCCACCCACCCTATCTGCTTTAGTTTTATGGTCGTTGCCGTTCTTTGTGTGTGTGTGTGTGTGTGTGTGTGTGTGTGTGTGTGTGTGTGTGTGTGTGTGTGTGTGTGTGTGTGTGTGTGTGTGTGTGTGCGCGAGACAGAGAGAGAGAGAGAGAGAGAGATATCAGTGATGGAATAGAAAACAACATATTTGAAATGGATCATCTGCAGGTTCGTTTTCAGGTTTAACCTCTTTCCTTCAACCATACCACATTTTCTATCGTTGATGTCATCAGCTATTTCTCTCTTTTTCTTTCTCTTCTCCTCCTCGCAGTATAGCCGACAGTTTTCTCGCCTGAAATGACCAAGAGGCACAATAATCATTCATACACTGCCGCCTGGATATGCGTATAATCATTATATGTATTCCTGAGATTGCTTCCGTCTGTTCTCTCCTCTTCTATGAACAACATTTGTTTCAGGCAGTGATGACGCAAAGTCATGATAAAGACAAGACACACTGCTGATGTGAAATAATTTTTAACGTACACATGATAAAACCGCACAACACTAGGTTTCATTGTTAACTTAATATGTTCATATTTTGCACTTAGGGTCCAACACTCACATGTGACATCTGGATATCTTCAGAAGACTGCAAGTTTCTTCCACACTGCAGTCTAGCTCATCTACAAGACATTTTTTCATGGAGTTTATACAAATGCTAGCATGTACATTCGAATAGAGACATCAACCGTTATGCTATCTGTTTACAAGGATGATTTGAAGATATTTATAACCCTAGAGGGGGCGTCTGCACTACCGGTAGCTAGGAATAAGTAATGCTGTGTATATGCTGTGACCTGCCAGGCTGGTTTATTGCGCCTAGGAGGTGAAAAGTTGCAATATTTGCTGTATATGCGCTTAGTATTTATCTTTGTTTTGCCTAGTTGTATTTGCTATTTGTTTTCTACGCTTTTTTTTTTGACCGGGAGTTCGAGAAATTAGCATGAAGGTGCAGCGTCTCCTGCATGTCCTAGGTTTATATTGCCCCGTAGATCAGTTTGCATCAGCTACCCAACGTTACATTCTTGTTTTTTCACGTAGTGCAGACTTGTGGCTTGCACGGCGTAAAGCCTCAAAAACTCACTCACTCACTCCCCTAGAGGGGGAATCTGAAGTGCATGCGTTTGTTAGTGATGTGATATTGCAGCAAACGTCCGACTGTCTCAGTATCTGGCTCCAGAGCATACAAAATATTGTTCAACAAGGCCTGGAATCTGTTGTACTTAACAGTTACGCTGCTTTCGCATGGATTTGGTACGGGGAAAACCCCCCCCCACCCCCCACAAAATTTAAGTTTTAGCAATGTGCGCTTCACAGAAAAATATAGTACTGCATTCCTATTCGTACCGCATTTCTTCGCATCGTCCTCATCACAAGACTCTCTGCAAAGACAAACGACGATGAGTAGACGACTACTACTACTACTACTACTGACAGTACTTAATATATAGCGCTATAACCTATCAGCGCTTGAAAAAAGTGAATAGGAAGAAATATGCAACAATTTATAAAGCCATAAGGTCAGGGCGCAACCACACACACACACACACACACACACACACACACACACACACACACACACACACACACACACACACACACACACACACACACACACACACACACACACACACACACACACACACACACACACACACACACGCACGCGCGCGCGCGCGCGATGCAAACCAGACCAACGTGGAAAGCATGATAATAGAATTTCATAAAAGTAAAAACAGATTAGACAAGAACTGAACGCTCATATTAACACGTAAGGGGTATAGGGCGAACTACTTTAGTATAAAAATAAACAATACCAACCCCTGTAGTGTAGTGGTTTGCAATTAGGACCGTGGACCGGGAGAACCGGTTCAAATCCCAGCCAAGACAAGCGGGATTTTTCCTACCTAGGTCGGCTCCTACCTAGAGCGGGTGTGCTATGGGCCCAATTGGGAGGCTGTTGCCACACAGCCGAGATTCACCCACTTCACGGGTGCGACTTCGGGGTGCGACTTCGGGGGTGCTTCCCTTGGTATGACACACATTATGATGTGGATGATTACACGGCCGGCACCTGTGGTGCCGTAGTTCCCGGGCCTGGTTAATGCCGGGATATTTATGACAGGAAGCGTGAAATGCGACCCTGTCCCGCAGTCCCAAACCACACGGATCTCCATAGCATCATCTTACCATCATCCTCATCTCCATCATAACGCATAATAAAAATTGCCCCAGCTTCCGAGTCGTCCGTGGATTCCACCCATGAGCGGGGAGGAACACCACTGGAGCTGGCGAAGAGTTGGAACAGCACAAAAAACCCAATAAAACCCAACTACAACAACAACAAAAAAACAAACAAACATTTTTTAAAAAAACCCAACTAAAAAAAAAAAAAAAGAAACGAACAAACAAACCACCAATAAACAAAGGCTGAATTATCATTGACAACCTTGAATCAACAGTTGCCACAACGTTACAGTGAACTGTAGTATATGACAAGTGATATTTACAAATCCTCGGCGGCTTGGTTGAAGCATTCTTTGATCGCTCTCAGTGTCTCGCCACACCTCTCATCTGCAGACCTACTGTCTCTGCACGGCTTTTCATCTGTGTGATACGTAAAATAAGAGTAAGGGGACACACCCGAATTCTGTTCTGCTGGACAAGGTGCAGTATCGTAGTTATAAACATGACGAAACCAACTTAAATAAAACTTTTGTTGGGCACACTCAAACTCCACAACAATTTAGTATTTACACACGAGGACATCACCCATATGTAAAGTGCGTTAAAATCCCAAACACCAGTGCACCCACCCTAGTCATGAGAACATTGAAGACCTCATTCGTGCTATACAAGTTTTTGTAAACTTACTGTCAGTCATTCTATTCTTCAGAATGCATTTTGTTGTGGGCTGGTCAGCCCACTCGTCTCTAAGCACACACTGGTCGTCTATTACACAGTGTCTGCAAACAGAAAGAAGGAAGAGTAGTTTGGGAGCCCTGTACGGCAGTGGTTTCTCCAGTGTTCTTACTTTCTTTCCCAGCAAAATATTCATATGCATATCCATATACATATGATAATGATGATGATAATAATAATTTGGAGGTCTAGTCGCCTAACAATTACACGAGGAATATGATTTCATTCCATTTGTCCAATCCATCTATCCATCCATCCACAGACAGAAAGACAGACAGACAGACAGACAGACTGACACACACACACACACACACACACACACACACACACACACACACACACATCCATCCATCCATCCATCCATCCATCCATCCAAACAAACACACAAACACACACACACACACACACACACACACACACACACACACACACACACACACACACCTTTTTTTTTCGTGTGCGAGATACTACTACTACTACGACTAATGTGGAGCTCTAGTCGCCAAACAATATCAAGAGGAATATGATTTCATTCCATTCGTCCACCCATCCACACAGACAGACGGACAGACAGACACACAATGACATACATACATACATACATACATACATACATACATACATACAAATAACACACTTCCTTTTCGTGTGCGAGATATAATAATAATAATAATAATTTGGAGCTCCCGTCACCTAACAACAACACGGGGAAGATGATTACATTCGAGACAGACAGACAGACAGACGGAATCAAGAATCAAGAAGAATCAAGAAAACTTTATTTTCCAACGGTAGAGGTAGTTAACGTGAAACAGTCAATTTTCATACCTGCCGTTGCTATTTCTAGTACACTGTAGTATCTATCTAAACAGAAAAATACACGCAGGCAGACAGGCAGGCAGACAGGCAGGCAGGCAGGCAGGCAGGCAGGCAGACAGACAGACGGACAGACAGACAGACAAGCAGACAGGATGTTAATAATTATTATGTGTCTGTTGTGTGCTTTGGGGAGATAATGGTGTGTTGAAGTGGTCGCCAATGAGTCAATGGAACTTTATTTTCCTGTCAGTTGTGTTCCTGTGTTATGCGCCAGTCTGGTGATGGCGGAAGTGTAACTCAACTAGACCGAAACAGTCGCCTATACTGGTCACAATACAACCTGGGCCCTTCCTGAGGGCAACAAATTCACATGGAGCCGTGAGGGTCGATCATGCCGGATGAAGGTCATGCTGTATGATAAAGTATCACCAACCGGCGAATAACACAGGAACACATTTTTACGACAGGAAATCCCTGCTGAAATGGCATTCATTTGGTCATGAGATAAGCTAGGTAGTCCATCTTACTGATAAACTTAAAGAAATTACTTTTGAAAAAAATGAAAGGACGCCAGGAGTGTTTTTTTTTTTTTTTTTTTTTTTTTTCTATCGGGTGTTAGTGTTAGTTACTGAGGAAAAGCATACATACATGTGACAGAAGGACGTAAAGTTTAATCTAGAACTGAAACCAATATAAAGTCCGTGAGAACATTAGAATGATGATAATAAGACTGAGGAACTCACTCGCGTGAGGAACCTTGCATAAAAGTCCCTGCAAAAATGACACAGAAATAAGGTTACCTACGCACGTGCACCTTGTAAACGAGCCAATTCCATCTTTGCCAAACCAACTAATGTTTTGGAACAGTTTCGCTCGTGTGTACGCCAGTACGCTGGAGATTATCTTGATGATAAGTACAACTCTTACTGTGATACAATGTTGTGTACACTTTGCTCGAGCAGTCATTTCGATCCTATTACTGGTTTTACACTATTCGAGCGCTCAGTGTGTGGTCGTCGCGTTATCGAATTCGCTTCTGCTGGTTCAGTGCCAGTATTACAGACGCTGTCACTGTGCAGGTGATTAAGTGGTGTGATCACACACACACACACACACACACACACACACACACACACACACACACACACACACACACACACACACACACACCACATGAAGGGTGAATAGGTGTTTGAGGGTTTTACGTCCTTTTCCACCACGTACGGGTGATATCAAAGACGGGGCTACGAGAAAAAGGCCAGTACAAATATTTGGCCCCAGCTGGGATTCGAACTCACGACTCGAGCATTAGAAGTCCTACGCTCTACCATTCGGCTATCCCTTCTCCCCAAATAACATTTAAAAGGATTGTAAGAAGTACATACCCATGAACACGAAAACAGCTATTAATCGTGGGAAAGTCACACGCTGCATGTTGTCTGTTTCATGTTATTTCACATCCTATATGTAGAGAGAAAACAGTAGAAATCAAGTCAAAACGGAACGAAAGAAAACAGTTTTCACACTCACACACACACACACACACACACACACACACACACACACACACACACACACACACACACACACTCTCTCTCTCTCTCTCTCTCTCTTAATTGTTAACACCAGCAACCTGCTGTGAGCATATATTTTTAAATACGCGCACGCTCTTCATATATGCGAGCACATCTGAAGTATGGTCAGTTTTTGTGATCACACTTAACAGGACAATGAAAGATGGCGTTCTGATATCGGAATGGCTTGATTGCCAAACCAGCACATCTGACGAATGATGATGAATTAGGTTGGCGAGAACCTGTCCAACAATCTGTCCTTACTAAACTACAGCAACACTGAGACATAACACAAAGGCATAACGGAAAGCCATGCAATTTAGACAGGAACGTATAAAACACACTTACCAGCACATCATGTAACGTAGCAAGTGAACAACAACTTACTTCACCAGCTTGTCTGAAGCCAACAGCTACTGCTCGTCACTGCATGTATTCGCAGTTTGAACATAAAAGGGAAGGAAACGAAATCCACTCCAAATACGCCAAGAGGTTTCCTCGTATGTTTCCGGTTTCTCAAGCGTATTACAGACAAGAGCTCAAAGCGTGCAATTAATATCCGTGTTCGTAGATCACCAAGCTGCTAATGTTCATGATACTGTCATGTTCCTGGTCCCGTTATCAACCGAAAGTTGTAATTAACTTTAGTTCTAACCACCAGAGAAATCGGTTTCGCTTCAATGTCAGAATTTTGTTGGTGTAACGACATGATGGTAGTCATGAGGATAGTATCATTTTTAGTTTTATTATTCAACTCTTTATTATTCCATTACTGACAAATTCCTTTACGGAAATTCATGATGATGATGATGATTGTGTGTGTGTGTGTGTGTGTGTGTGTGTGTGTGTGTGTGTGTGTGTGTGTGTGAGAGAGAGAGAGAGAGAGAGAGAGAGAGAGAGAGAGAGAGAGAGAGAGCACGTTTGTGATGTCTGTGAAACCTTCCCGCGTTCATAAGTAGGACACATCATATTTGTCGAACACTTTATTTCATGTAACTTTACACAGTGGGCAGATTTCACTAATTCATCTCAATGCTGAAGTTTCTACTCAAATACATATGTAACGTTGTATATCTTATCTTTAACTGTCAATGCTCAGGTCGCGAGTTCGAATCCCGGCTGGGGCCAAATATTTGTGCTGGCCTTTAATTTTCTTACTGCCCTGTCTTTGATATCACCCTTACGTGGTGGACAAGGACGTTAAACTCCAAAACACCCACCCCAGCCACCCACCCCCCACACCCTGGTATCTGCAACTGTACACAATCAGCGATAGAGAAAAGAAGAACAACACAAAACACCTCGCGAAATCTACAGTAGATTCACCTGCTTTCAGGCTGCGGGGAGCCGGAATAGCCGAATGGTAGAACGTTGGATTCTCAATGCTCGGGTCATGAGTTCGAATCCTAGCTTGGGCCAAATATTTGTGCTGGCATTTTTCTCGTTGCCCCGTCTTTGATATTATCCTTACTTGGTAGACAAGGATGTTAAACTCCCAAATACCCAACCACCTACCCATTCAGGCTGCTCTTTCATATTTCCCGAAGCAGTTTATGCGACCAAAATGCTACACGGTTATGTACATATCTTTTTACACCTCAGTGTTGTGTGGTATATGGTAAACTCGTATGGTACATTGGTACACCACTTCTATATTATTTTATGATTATAGCATTTGCTGATTGTCTGATAATGAGTGATGAACTGTCAGTACAGCACAATCCTGTATCTCCCGTACTCGGGTTTTTTTTTGCGTTTAAAAAACACCCAAATGTTGCAATTACCGTCCGTTGTTCTAAGCCCCCAATCGTTTTCATGATATAGTTTGAAACGAGAAGTCAGTAGTTTTTTGTGACCGTAGCGTTCATTTCTGTTCATGTACAGACTATGATGTCCTGATCAAGGCTCTGTATGAAGAGGTGCTGGGGTAGCCGAATGGTAGAGCATTGTACTTGCAATACTCGGGTCGTGAGTTCGAATCCCGGGCGAAATATGTGTGTTGGCCTTTTCTCGTTGCCCGGTCTTTGATATCACCCATATGTGGTGGAAAAGGACGTTAAACACCTACCCACCCACCCGCTTTGTGTCGAAATATTGGCACCATGAGGTAATATTTCAAGTTTTTCATTTTCACGAGTGGTAGGATTCCAGTTGAAAGTACTCCATGACGTTTGTAGTCGCTTTTTCTGCTGGATCTTCCACAGACAAAAACCCTATGGGAGTGTACTCGTTCTTTCTGTCGGAGCTGTTATCTCCCCTGTCTGCGTGATCCAGATGAGAGTACTCTCTGTCAGGATCTGCCGCATCGCCTTTATCATCGTCCATTGTCGCTGCTCCTTCTTCCAGTATGAAATATTGTCCATCGTGCTGATGTTCTCTGTTCTCTTTTGCTGCATCCTCTTCTAGTATGAAATACTGTCCACCTAAGTCTTGTTCGCCGTTCTCATCGGCAGCACCCTCCTCCAGTATGAAATACTGTCCACCCTGTGTTCCTTCATCTTCAGCGGCGTCTTCTTCTAGTATGAAATATTGTCCACCTTTGTCTCGTTCGCCGTTCTCATTTACAGCATCTTCTTCAAGTATGAAATACTGCCTGTCTCCGTCATGACCCGTGTTCTCTTCTTTGTTCTGTCCCACACTGGGGTGCGCACCCTGGGTGGCTGCTTTGCCGCTGAAGGTTTGGCTCAGTGAAGTGTACTCTGCGTGATTGTCATCGCGGTTCTCGGTCAGAGACGAGTATTCGTGAACGCCATGCATCGTGACAGCTTCACCCTGGGACGCCATCAGTTTGTTGCCATCAATTTCGTCACCTGCTGATCGTTCTTCAAGGATGAAGTACTGACCACCAGCACCTTGATCGTCATCAGACGACACCTTTCCATGTTGTTCTTCTAGAATGAAGTACTTGGGAGTGTCGTCTTCTGGGATTTGAGCCAAGCTGTAGACACTGGCTGACGTTGCAGCGCCCTTCTTTGGAGGACTTTGTCCAGGGTAACGAGCCAAGGAGTAGTTGTCGTCAGGCGCAGGCGCAGGCGCAGGCGCAGGCGCAGTCGGCTGCTTCCGGTCAACGACGTCATCAAGTTCGCTGTACATGGGCTCCTCACCTGGTGTGAGTCCAGACTTGGAAGAAAGACTGGTGACACTGATGTAAGTGTACACGTGCGTGCTGGTTCTGTTGGAGATTGATGTCAATCTGTCTTGCACCTTCTTGTTGTCTGCAGATGCTTCCCCTTCCTGGTGTGTAACAATGGAAAGTAAAAACTCTAAGCAGGAGGATGATCAAAATCAAATGAGCTTTTAAATTTGCACGCAGACTTCGCTGAGCTGTTTTGCTGTTCGAACTTTAGAAAACACACACACACACACACACACACACACACACACACACACACACACACACACACGCGCGCGCGCGCGCGCGCGCAACAAACTAGCAACAAAAGCCAAAAAAACCCAAACAAACAAACAAACAAAAAAGAGCATCCTGTAACGTTTGTCCGTACACTGGAAATCCACCAGTGGTGACAAAAAACACTTGAGCTGGAGGAAATATGAAAAGTCTTACAGATATCAGGTTGGCAGCACCATTTTCTTTGGAAGGAACAGCGCTATTGCCGTTCTGATCAGCTTTCCTGTTCAAAAGAAATTAATACGTAATACTGGTTTTACTCTGTAGGCGCAAAAAGCAGTCATACTGAAGATACAATGATATATACTTATACACACATCTTATTAGTCTGGAGGAAATATGTGAAAGGATTGTCATAGTGTACGAATACCACTGACAGAAAAAGGATCGTGTGATCCTACACCTGGAGATGTCAAAACTGCAATATGCTGTTCTGTGAATTGCGTCACCACTTATGACGTAATCCAGCCAACGTTTACGTTCTTCTGCTGTTCATTTTCAAATGTTGGTTTTACTCTGCCGCGTATGCATGAACTGTTCTGATTCAGGGCAACGGACCTTAACACGTTCCTTTGGCGTTTCATAGTACAGCGCTGGGCCCGCATGTAAAACTCGAGCTTAATTTAACCCTCGGCTACGGACCTAACCCAGACTAGCTACTCCGAGGTTAGTGGGAGCGATTTAGCGCGATGTAGAAGTCGAAGTTAGAGCGTGGACTAGATAACCCGGCGTAATAACTGCCTTTGCTTCCAACTCAGTGCAATTGCCGCCATCCTTGCTTCTCGGTAACCCGGGGTGAGCAGACTTATCAGCCCGAAAATGGTCCAATAGTTTGATCCCCGACTTTGGCTCAAAGATAGAGCTAACCTCGACTCGTGCATGAGAAAATTTAACCCTAGAGTTAGTTCAGTTCAAGGTTAGACTTTAGCCCGGGACTAAAAGCCCTAACCTCGACTTTTACATGCGGGCCCTGGTTTACAGCTAGCCCATTTACTGAGACGTTTGAGAGCACAGTACAGAATTGAAAATCCGCGCCATTGCTGATTTTTCACACCTACCTCTGCTGCACTGCTGCTAGTCTGCGCTTCCAGCAGATGAAGAACACTGTTGTCCCGACTGCCACAAGAACCAGCCCAACAACGCTTACTGTCACAATAACGATGGTTGTGTCCGGGTTGTCACTTACTGATGAAGAAAATCAGAAGATACAAGGGAAGCCGGGGTGGTCGAATGGTAGAGCGTTGGACTTCTAATGCTCGGGTCGTGAGTTCGATCCCGGCTGGGGCCAAATATTTGTGCTGGCTTTTTAAATCGTTGCCCCGTCTTTGATATCACCCTATGTGGTGGAAAAGGGCGTTAACCCCCCACCCCCCCCCCAAACACCCATCCACCCACCCACCCAGAAGATTCAAGTCAGTGGACAGCAAAGTCGTTTCAATGTCAAGTCAATAGATGTGGGATAGAATTTGACACATCTAAGCGAGATCGACAATTGATTAATTCAGGAGCAAAATAACACAAAATTTATTTCAAGGCCACCGTGAGCCTAAATTCAGCTCGGCATTGCAAAGTCAGAATTGTTCATCCTTCTGACTGTCTTGACTTACAAGTTCCACGTCATAAGCCTCACTCACTGAAGACCTGTTTCTAAAACTAAAGAAAATAGGGCTAATCGCCCAAATCGCAATAACTTAATTTTCTTAACTAAAATTAATAAGTAACATACTGGGTGCCTAAAGACTGATTGTGTGTATGGCGGAGAGATTAATCTGTGTTAATGTATGTGTGACACCGATGAAAATGATATCAATGGGAATTACACTGAATGAATGGTTGTTGTTTTTTATTAACTTCGGTTTTAGAATGTAAGGCGCCGAGAGCTCGCTCCCCGGGGATAGGCGCCCTATTATTATTATTATTATTATTATTATTATTATTATTATTATTATTATTATTAACTTTACTGAATCTTCAATCTCTAATACTCAAGAGCAGCTGGCACCCCAGGCTCCCCCCTCCAGAATTTTAGATCACCTGCTGCTTCTGAACGACGTGTTACTGCTCCCAAGGAACTGTTTTCTTGCATGGTGATCGCTGATGTCGCAGAGGCATCGGATGTTGTATCCTCGGTTGTAAAAGAGACCCAGGATGTTGACGTTTCAGAGCTTCCAGAAGTGGACGTTGCTGAACTCAAGGAAGATGATGACGTTGCTGATGAGGGGCGGGTAGCTGAAGAGCTTTCTGGAGAGGACGCTGCTGAGCTGAAGTGCGGTGGGTATGATGCTTCGCTCAATGGGGAAGTATTAGTGTTGTATTTTTCTCCTGCTATGTCGCTCTCTCGGTGCACTCGCAGAGAAGACACGGGATACAACAGGCTGGAACTCCAATACTTTATTAACAGAAGATGCGCAAGAACAAACTCATGAAAGAGGAAGAACCCAGAACGCTGTGCAGTGCTGCTTATATACTAACAGGTCAGATCTAGAACATTCTGTAACATACTGGCAAGTACGGAATCTTTCCGAGGTTACGTAATCTGCTGACGTTACTGCACTCGCATGTTCTGGGATGGTCTAGAAATTTCCATCGAAATGCAGTGACTTTTCGCGATCTCTACAACACCTCCCTACCAAAATTGTTGTTTCACAACAAACTTCAACAACAAAGTCTGTCTCTGGGTTTTGGTGTTCTTTTGGATCGTCTGGGGTTGTCTGGACCATACTCTGGAACAGGTGGCTTGGTCCTGGGCAGTCGTGGTCTGCTCTGGTTCTGTGTTGGTGGCACGTTCTCCAGAATCTCCATGGGATGGTCGGTCGGGAGCTCAGAGGCATCTGCTGAATCACCAGGTTCGTTGTCCTCTTCAGAAGCGTAACGTGGGCGCAACTGTTCCCAGTGTCGTCTCCAAACTGGCCCACGAGGAACTACCTTGACGTTGAAGCAGCGAGTACCCGTAGACTTCTTGACCACTGCTGGTACCCATCTGGGCTGTTTGCCATGGTGAGGTCCATAGTACAGTGCGTATACTGGATCTCCAGCCTTGTATTGCCTGGTCACCTTGGCGACACCTCCAGGGTCCGGAGTCACCTGAGTTTTAGATGCCTCCTTGGATTGCTTGCCCTGAGCTATGTGTGCTGGCGAGGGAAGCAAAGTGTCGATCCTTGTCCGAATCTGCCTGGACATCAAGAGTTCACTCGGAGAGAATCCGCAGGATGTCGGCATTCTCCGGTACTGCATAAGAAACTCTTGAAGTGCTCGCTTCGGGGGCAGAGAAGACTTCCTGAGAGCTTGCTTGAATGTCTGCACCAGCCGTTCTGCAGCTCCATTGGTAGCAGGATGATAGGGCGCTCCTGTCAGGTGCGTGATCCCACGTTCCTTGCACCAGCTCTGGAACTCTTCAGAAACAAAGGTGGTTGCATTGTCGGAGACCAACGTGTGTGGGTATCCGAAGTGAGCGAAGTCTTCTTCCAGCAGGTCTAGAGTAGCTCTAGTGGACGTGGATGACGTTGGGTGGATGCATGGGTACTTTGAGTAAGCATCCGTGATCACCAGCCAGTTGGTGCCCATGAAGTTGATGGCGTGGTCCACGTGAACTCGGCTCCATGGCTTCTCTGGTAACATCCAGGGATAAACTGGTGGTTTGGATGGCTTGTTTTGATGTTCGCCGCATGAGTCACATCGTCGACTCGTCATCTCTATTGCAGCGTCGATACCAGGCCAGTATACTGCAGTTCTTGCCAACTGCTTCATGCGTTCCATGCCGAAGTGTCCGATGTGCAGAAGATCAAGGATCTTGGGCTGCAGGCTTTGTGGAATCACAACTCTTGTACCATAGATGAGGCATCCATGGCAGATACTGAGAGAATCAGACAACTTCTGGAACTTTCTGACATCTTCGTTGATCTCAGCGTGCTTCAGCGGCCACCCTTCGCGCAAGTAGCGCATCACTGTAGCTATCACTGGATCTTTGCCTGACTCTTGACGAAGGATGTTGGAGTCGAAAGGTTTGACTTGAAGACTGAGAACTCGGATGGCGCACACCATGTCCGTGTCTTCCCCACTCTCCTCCCTGTCAAAGTCGATGTCGTCTCCTGAAGGCAAGCGACTGAGGGCATCTGCATTGCCGTGATCTGCAGTTTTCCGGTACTCGATCGTGTAGTCGAACTGGTTCAGCCATAGGGCCCACCGAGCTAGTCTGTTAGCTGCAAGAAGTGGTGTCCCTTTCTTTGGTCCGAACAGCGCCGTCAGGGGCTTGTGATCAGTCACCAGTATGAACTGTCGTCCGTACAGATACTGGTAGAATTTCCGCAAACCATAGATGATGGCTAGGGCTTCCTTGTGGATTTGGCTGTAGTTTCTTTCTGCAGCTGTAAGAGTCTTGGACACATTGGCAATTGGGCGCTCGCTTCCGTCCGGATAGCGATGAAACAGTACTGCTCCAATTCCAACGTTGGATGCGTCACAAGCCAGCCCCACAGGCTTTTCTGGGTCGAAGTGTACAAGGACTTGATCAGAGGAAAGCACCTGCTTCAGCTGTTCAAAAGCTGCTTGTTCCTCTTCTCCCCACTTCCAGGGACTTGCCTTCTTTGTCAGGCGGTAGAGCGGCTCTGCCATAGTAGCCAGGTTTGGGATGAATTTCCCGTAGAATTGTACTGAGCCCAGAAAAGACTTCAAGCTTGAGACATCCGTAGGTGGCGGCATCTTCAAGACTGCCTCGACTTTGGATCCTTTGGAGATTCCTTCAGCCGATAGAGTGTGTCCAAGGTATTCCACACTGGGTTGAGCAAACAGGCATTTTTCACGACGGCATCTGAGTCCTTTGTCGTTCAGACGCGTGAGTAGTCGTTCCAGATTGCTCAGATGATGTTTGGCATCCTTCCCGCTGGTGAGTATGTCATCTTGGAAGACGGCAACTCCAGGCAGATCACTGGTCAGATTTTCCATGATCTCCTGAAAATAACCAGGTGCTGACTTGATTCCGAAAGGTAGTCGTTGTTGCAGAAGTACCCCACGGTGAGTGCTGAGGGCTAGTCTGCGTTGACTTTCTGGTGCCAGCTTGATCTGGTTGTAGGCATCAGCGAGGTCGATCTTTGTGTAACCGAATCCTCCTCCCAGCTTTTGCATCAGTTCCTCTGGGAGAGGCATTGGGTGACGGTGATCAGCAAGTTGATCGTTGATCCCAACTGAGTAGTCACCACAGATCCGCAGTTTTGGCTTCAGGGCGCCTGCACTGTTTGTCTTACGAATTGGAACCACTGGTGTTCCATAGTCGTTGAACTGGACTGGCTTCCAGACTCCTTTGGCGATGCCTTCTTCGTAGCCTTTCGTCAGGTCATCACGAAGAGCGAACGGAACCGGCCTTGCCTTGTGAAAAACCGGCTTCGCGTCGGACTTGAACTTGATTTCCAGCTCAAAATTCTTCAGACATCCCAATTCTTCCTTGAAGAGATCTGGGAACTTGTCGCAGAGAGTGTGGCAATCCTTTTGAAGAGAAGCATAAGTTGTGCTGGAGGTCTTCGGATGCGATTCTTTTGCACCCTCGCTCTTGACTTGACTCTCTATGCTCTTCAGTCCAAGGGCATTGTCCACTGAAATTCCCAGAGCCTGGATCGCGTTTCGTCCAAGTAGGTTGAGATCAGGGATCTTGGTGACGATGTAGGGAATGGAGCTCTGTTTACCAGTCACTGGGTCCGTTGTTTGGCCCATGAAGGTGCCCAGCACGGGTAGGTCGTGCTTGCTGGCAGACTCGTACCGATGTGTGACGTCATCCAGCTTCGGTTTTCCCAGTTGTTTCCAGACTGGCACAGAAACAAAATTTCCCGTGGTTGCAGTGTCCAGCTCCATCGTGAACTGTTGATCCTGGATTGTGACTGGAACGTCCAACCTAGGAGTGTCTTGGGGAACTTCGCCGAGGATGGCTTTGACAAGCTCTGCTTTTGTGATACTTTTCACTGAAGATTTTGCAGGATGTCGTCCCCCTTGTTGCTGTTGGTGCAGTTTTTTTTTCCTGCAAACAGCCTCCAAATGTCCTATCTTCTGACAGAAGTTGCATTTGGAGTCTTTGTAGTAGCAGTCTGTTGCTCTATGAGACTTTCCACACCTGTAGCACTTTGCTGAATCGCTGGTCGTGGAGTTAGACTGCTGGTGGTTCTTTGGCCGACCCCCTTTGTTGTTCGCCTTGACTTTGTTGACCGGCCTGGGCTTGGAACCGTAGACAGTTTCCTTGGCCACCTTTGCCGCGTCTTCAGTCTCTATGGCGATCTTGACAGCCTTGGCAAAATCCAACTCGGTATCCTTGACCTTGAAAAGAGCCTTCAAGACAGCTTCGTTGTTGACAGAACATATGAATCTCTGCCTAAGAGCTTCATCTTGTGGATCTTGGATCGAAGGAAAGTCACAGGTAGCCGCGTCTTGACGTATACGGGCTGCCAGCTCCTGGAGTGTTTCGCCTGGCTTCCGTTCCATGTTGCTCCAGAACTTGAAACGTTCTCGCACTATGAACAGTTTTGGGTCAAATTGTTCTTTCATGAACTCGACAATTTGGTCCATCGTCAGGCTGTTGATGTCCGTTTTTGGATTCTGTTGAGCAGCCAGATTTGCCAGTTGCTTGTAGACAGCCGGAGTCTGATTAGTGAGGAAGACTTGAGCCTTGCGGTCGTCAGGAACGGCGTTGGCGACAAGAAATGTGCAGAATCTTGACCAGTAGTCAGGCCACAGTTCTGAAGTGGAATCAAAGGCAGCCAAAGGTGGAATAGCGGCGGTCGAAACAGTAGAAGTGTGAGGACGGGTACTTGCGCTGGAATCCCCAGTCGGTGTCTGAACTTGAATCATCTTCATCAACGCACCCATCTGCTCTCTTTGGACTGCTAATTCTTCTTCATGCTGCTTTGCTTGAATCCTCATCTGTTCCTTCATCTGTTCCTTCTGCTGTTCATTCTGCTGTTCCATTTGTTCCTTCTGCTGTTCCATTTGTTCCTTCTGCTGTTCCATTTGTTCCTTATGAATCTTCATCTGTTCCTTCTGCTGTTCCATTTGAATCTTCATCTGTTCCTTCTGCTGTTCCATTTGAATCTTCATCTGTTCCTTCTGCTGTTCCAATTGCTCTCTAAGCAATTTTATCAGCTCCGCTGTCTCTGCCATGGTCAGTCGTCAATTTTCGCTGCTGCAACAGTTGAAGGGGTGCAACTTCTGTAGTTGGAGTTTCTTGAGTACTGGAGAGTACTGTCCCTTCGTAGGTAGATCAATGTCGAATCCTGTCGGCGACGCCAAATATTTCTGTTGTATTTTTCTCCTGCTATGTCGCTCTCTCGGTGCACTCGCAGAGAAGACACGGGATACAACAGGCTGGAACTCCAATACTTTATTAACAGAAGATGCGCAAGAACAAACTCATGAAAGAGGAAGAACCCAGAACGCTGTGCAGTGCTGCTTATATACTAACAGGTCAGATCTAGAACATTCTGTAACATACTGGCAAGTACGGAATCTTTCCGAGGTTACGTAATCTGCTGACGTTACTGCACTCGCATGTTCTGGGATGGTCTAGAAATTTCCATCGAAATGCAGTGACTTTTCGCGATCTCTACAACAATTAGTGTCTGTAGAGCTTTCCGGAGTGGTGTTTGCGGAAGTGAAAGTTGGTGATTTAGTGCTCGGTAATGTGCTTGTGGAGCTTCCCACAGTGGACGTTGCGGAACTGACGGATGATGTTACTAATGCTGTGTTTGTTGAGGATATTTTAGAAGTTCGAAAACAGCCCAAACAAAGCGGGCAACAACCTGAAATAGAATTATAAACCTACTCAATGGTGTTCAAACAGTAAGCACCTAAAGGTACCGCTCTCACTTTCGCCTCTCTTTCGTTTGAATTTTTCATGTGAGGATCCAGCTTACAACATTCTTCCCCAATGTGCTGTACAAAGCGCGTTGACACTAGACATGAAATGAAAGATCTGGGTCATGATGACCTCACCGTTTAATGTCACCACGACCCAGCCTCAACGCGTTTACAGTGACGAACACCGAAACGTGCAGTTTGAGAAGCACAACTTTAACGAGATTTTGGAAGGCAAACACTTAAACAAAACAAACAAACAAACAAACCAGAACTTACCCAGATAGAAGAGACACATCAGCAATAATGTCCTTGACATTTTGACTCAGAACTTACGCCTCCTCTCTGTCGGCACGTAGGGACGAGTATGGAAAAAAACTCTGAGCTGAAAAAATATTGGATTAACCATTTGCCCGTGAAAGAAGAAAAGAGAACACAAAATAACCTGACAAACTACAAAACCAAGCCAAACCAAGCTAGAACAAATCAAGCCAAATGAAGCCAATTAAAACCCCCCAAAATATCAAACAGTAACAACAACAAAACACAGAAAACAAACAACAACAAAACACAGAAAATAAATAAACAACAACAACAAAAATAATAATTAAAAAAAAATCACCAACCTCTGACCCCCCCACCCCCCCCCCACCCCTCCCGACAAAGAAACAAAGAAACCAACTTTGTCAGTATTCGCTGTATCGATAAGTTACATCAAAGGACACTTCTTTCAGGTTTGTGAGAAAGATCTGTAAATCACACGTCAAATATTAAAACATTTGCAGACAACAGTATTTGATGACTGACCTCGTAGTTTCTTCTGTCAATTCGTGACTGCAATATGGAACACAACACGAACTACGAATACACTGATCTCCTGACACATCCTGTTGTTTTTTTTTCCTCATTCACGTGAAATATTATATCCATACAACTGGCTACTCAAGCGCAGATTTTATTTCCGTGTCCTGCTTCGTGTAGCGCTTGTTCAGGTCTCTCAGCTCAATTACACATCCGCGAGCGGCCTGCTTTCGATGGGGCGTTTTCCGCCTCGGCAGTATGAAGTACTGAAATATTTCCTGGTGTCTGTTTGCCCAGTCATTGTCATTTTTTAAAATGTTTGCTGCCCCAACTCTTTTGCCAGCTCCAGTGGTGTTCCTCCCAGGTCATGGGTGAAATCCACGCGGGGCTCGGAAGCGCCAAGTCATTGTTAATAAAACGTGCTATTGCCACATGACTAGGTTTCATACAGAGAGACTTCTGTTTTGGTACAGATGCGCTTGTGACGGCGCCTGTGCACTCGAAACAGTCTGTCTTAGAGATTAGTAAAGCTCCGAATGCAACACACTGACGTTTGATTGGTCATGCAACACACTGACGTGCTGACGTGTGATGGTCGTGCAAACGAGGAAAACTCAGCCACAAGGTCGAGTGTATAGTAACCACACTGTCATCCACTGCTGCGGATTAGCTTCAGTCATCTGAACGCAAACCTGTCTGTACAGATATTTGTGCATGTGTCTTAGTGATGTGATGCTAGACCCACCAAAACAGCTCAGGACGATCTGTGGGACTATTAAAAAAAAATAGGGGCTTTAAATCTGCTACAGATCATGTGTGATATACGGCTTCAGTTAACGCAGTGCTACAGGCTCTTTATTTTCGGTGTTTAAAGTCCCGACTCTTGCTATAATTCTACAATCACAAATCGTTCTGAACTCGTTTGTTAGTGTATATACCATCGTACCATTTAGATACCTGCACAGTGACAGCATTTCACAGGCTGGCACTGAGCCAACTGAAGGCTTTACGCGACGCGATTAGTGCAAAGAGTCATCTACTGTTGCGGCACGGTCAACCGCTGAGAGAATTTAATTTTTCGACAGCTCGCACAGCCTGCTGTCGGCATTGTATTGCATTTTGTTCTACTACTTTTATTATCCCTTTCGGGAAATTCGGGCTGCTTCCTATGGGGGAAGCGCGTCGCCGCGGTGCAGCGCCACCCAATACCTATCCTATATATATATTTTTTTTTTACGATTTTCCTGGGGGAGGAAAGCCGGATGACCCGGAGAGAAACCCCCGATGGGCAGTCAGGAAAAACCGGTATCACATATCACAAGCTCGACCTGGGCTCGAACCCACGCTTCATCGCCGTGACATTGGTGATGTCCGTTCAGTAGCGCAGCGGCTAAATCCGACGCGCTACCTATTAGACCACCGCTCACCCATTCACGGTTTTACTCATCATTGAGTCAGGCGCACTCACAAACGGAACTGTTCCAAAAGGTAAGTTAGGGCACATCAATCTTTGCACTCGAGCGTTAAAATTTGACACAACACACTAGTGTGCCTTCTGTCCGGATCAACAAAGCGTCGATGAAGCGCCTGGCTTCGAATTTCAAATGCATAAAACATGGGACAAACCGTGGCTCACTGGTTCTTAGTAATGGCATGTTTGTTTGACAGCATGTTGAAATAGTAGAAAGAAACCATGGCTGCTGCCGTGGTCGTAGATATAGGTTGCTTTTTGTGCTTATTTGTTGTTTGTTTTTGGTGTTAAGAGCAACGGTAATCTGTGTGTGTGTGTGTGTGTGTGTGTGTGAGAGAGAGAGAGAGAGAGAGAGAGAGAGAGAGAGAGAGCAACACTAACGAACGAGCGAACGAATACACTTTATTTTACAACTGTACACGACATTTTTTTTTTCAATTAACCGTCGATAACAAACAAAATTATGATATGAATGTAGGCGCACATGTAGGAACAATAACAGCAGCTCGTAAACGATATACATTGTCAAGGATGATCGGTATGACACATTTCTGTGTGTGTGTGTGTGTGTGTGTGTGTGTGTCTGTGTGTGTCTGTGTGTGTCTGTGTCTCTCTCTCTCTCTAACTCTTATAACTCTTACAAGCCTGTGCAAAAATCGCAATTTCACTGGAAATCGTAAGATCGCTCGGAGCCACTTCAAGCTTCTAATATGCAACCAGCGGCGGCCTAGGGCTTAGCAGGGAAGGCCCATGCCAGTGACAGTGGCTTGAAGTGGCTTCTACTGGTGTGCAGCGGCTTGTTCTTTTTAACCAGTCTTATCATATCGCGCGCAAGTGGTGGTGGGACTCGAGTTCTTAAGAGTTAATGGTGATGGGTAGGATAGAATAGCTAATTGCATAAGTAATTATCGTTTATCGTTGTCAACCATTTTCTGTTTATATACTCTTCCCTCTTACACTGCCAGCGACACAAAGTTATCCTTAGCGAAAGAGACGGGAAACGCACACCTTGTATGTTTTCAAACTTTTCACAGTCGCCAATACATATTTCTTTTTCATGTTAAAACCGTGTGTACTCATTTATACAAACCATCTCCGACTATTATATAACAGTATAAGCAACTCTAAAAAGACATCGTTTCTTGTAGCTATTTACAACTCGTGTAGGTTACTATGCAACTTTGACCTGATTTCATCTCATCAAGTACTCGTGTAACCGTATAAGTATCGGCCCAATAGGTTTTGCACTTTTACAAGGCAGTGTGATCTATAAACACACAGAGTATGTTGATGAAAGCGTTTGTCGATTAACGACACTTCTCGGATTTCCTAAAAAGCATGGATATAATTAAGCTACTAAAATACTTAAAGTGGAAATTCATCCTCCTCCTCCTCATCGTCTTTATGCTCATATGGTCCCGCCGGCTACAAGCAGCAATATGAGGACCATCACAAATTAATGTCAGATTCATTGTTAAAAACTGTTACACTCATTAGAATTTCCAAAGCAAGTTCAAGCCCTCAGAAATAAAGAAATGCTCTCATTAGGTATTGAGCAGAACAGATACATGTACATTAAAGATGTTGCATTTTGTAAAACTGTTGTCTGATTAAGGTTAAGCAGTAGTTACATTCTATAGACGTGTTTTACAGAGTAAATCATGGTGGTGTTTCTCCTTTAAACAAACGGAATGAAAAAAATGAAATTGCTGTCGAGAAAAATCTACATGACGAAGAAGCGCATTTCTGTATCTTACAGTATGTGACACAAATAAGTTTCTCGTGTACAAAACGCACAATGGTTTCATTCACATTCTTTATAACCTGTCAACCACTCGAACAGTGGCCAATAACATTGTCTGCCAAACCGACAACAGTGAATCATCAAATCACCACAGACCTTGCACAGTCGTATTTATAATTCCATGATCGAGTCATTCAAAGTTTATAGTTATGCTTGAAACGACCTGTCTGAGACGCATCTACAGCAGAGAAGATCCGAAACGAAGAGCTGTGGGAGCAAACGGGACAGGAACAAGTGGGCAAGCAGATCCTGTGGAGGAAGTGGGGCTGGATTGGACACACCTTCTGGAAGCCAGCATCCAGCACCACACGCCAAGGCCTGACACGGAAGAGAGGCCGGCCTCGCAACAGCTGGAGGCGGGACACTGAGGCAGAGCTATGTAAGGAGGGGACCAACTGGGCTGGAGTGGCAAGAGCAGACCAGAGCAGAGTGCGATGGCAAAGGGTCGTCGATGGCCTATGCTCCACTCGGAGCCATGGACGTAAGTAAGTAAGTTGAAACAGCTAAGCTTTTCGTCAAACACAAAACAAAACAAAACAAACTGTGTTCTACCAGGCGCCTTTTCCCGCAAAGCTTAGACTGTCTTTTGAAGAGAGTAGTCTGACTCCAGTTCAAAGTACTCATTCGTCGTTGTGGCCGGTTTTTCTGCTGGATCTTCTGCCACAAAC
This sequence comes from Batillaria attramentaria, assembly GCA_018292915.2. Classification (NCBI taxonomy): domain Eukaryota; kingdom Metazoa; phylum Mollusca; class Gastropoda; family Batillariidae; genus Batillaria; species Batillaria attramentaria. Next base: position 29,368 of record JACVVK020000739.1, on the reverse strand, counting down.
CCTAGGGGAGTGTACTCATTTCTGTCGGAGCTTTTGTCTCCCATGTCTGCCGGATTCAGATGAGAGTAGTCTCTCTCTGCTGCATCGTCTTGGCTGTCATCCATTGCAACTGCTCCCTCCTCCAGGATGAAATATTGGCCACCTTGCTGTCCATCTTTGTTCTCAGTTGCCGCGTCTTCTTCCAGTATGAAGTATTGTCCTCCATTACCTTTGTCTTCACCATCTTCAGCCGTGCCCTCTTCCAGAATGAAATATTGTCCGTCTTTCTTCAGTCCTTCGCCATTTGCAGACTGCGCTCCTTGTTTGTCCGTGGAGGTTTTGCTCAGGGGAGTGTACTCTGCCCCTGGGTCATTGGGGTTCTCGGCCCTGCCCGTTGAAGCCAGGGACGAGTATTCGTGCGTGCCATGCATAGTGACAGCACCTTGGGGCGCCATCAGCTTTTTGCCTTCATTTTCGGCATCTGCCGCTCCCTCGTCAAGAATGAAGTACTGACCACCTGCAGACTGATCATCACCAGACGACCCTTTTCCCTCCTCTTCCAGGATGAAGTATTTGGGAGTGTTGGCTACCTCGGCTTCGGGATTGTGAGCCAGACTGAAGACACTCGCTGACGTTGTAGTGCCCTGCATTGGCTGGGGCTGATCAGGGTTATGGGCCAAGGAGTAGTTGTCACCGAGCGCAGGCGCGGTCGGCAGCTTCCGGCCGGTGACGTCATCAAGCTCGCTGTACATGGATTCGTCGCCTGCTTGACGTTCAGACGTGGGAGACTCGATTTGAGTGTATACGTGCTCACTGTTTCTCTTTGTTGAAGCCGTTAGTTCCGTTTCGTTGTGGTTGATCGGATCAGTACTGGCAGCTGCCTGTTCACACACACACACACACACACACACACACACACACACACACACACACACACACACACACTTCTTGACAATCACTGATGACGTCTCAAAGAGCACGTTAGTAATCTTCAAACTCTTCACTCTTGCCTAAAATGTGACTGTAAAACGGAAAATATGACAGGTTGATGACTTCTGTTTCTGACGTTGGAGCTAACAACAGGCTACACGTTTGTAAAATCCGTTTTCTTGTGACTTTATTTCTTAGTACACTGTATAGGCAGCCGTCATATTTATATCAGCAGTAACTGTTCTTACCTTGCTTCGTGCGGCTGAGAACGCTGCCTCGGGACTTTTCTCGGCTCCCGAACTACTGCAAAGCAGAACATACGGATAAGAAAAATGAAATATTAGATTCATCAGTTTTGAAGAAACGTTGTTTGAGCGTAAAGGTTTAGCACGCAGCATAGAAACAATATGGAGCTCGGTGTGCCATCTACATTTGTTTGTGTCAGACTTCTTTAGGAGTATCAGAAGTCCATCTTGAATATGAAGGAAACCAGTATGAGACAGCTGCCTTGAATTTCTAAATGAACTCGTGCAGTAGTAATAACTATATTCTATATAACTATATTTATATCCTAGCTGTCAGAGCTAATTCGTTGAAAACAAAAACCGTGAAGTGGCCGCTCTCAACAACAAAGCAGACAGCTGAAATGATCAATTTACCATCACTGGACGTGAAAGCCGAGATCAGTTTGATACAAACTGAAGTCTTGAAGCGACCGAGTTCGCAAGGAAAAGTGAATTTATACACTTCGCCAGTGCAAATTTCCAGTGGGTTAAGTGTGATTGCTTTAACGTTCACAATACAAAGTACAGTAAGGAAACACAGCATGCGTGTGGGTTATAAGAAAAACATAAAACCCTCGTTGATTCAATGCCGTAACGATCGAGACTTGTCAGAAGGGCTCGCGCATTGAATCAACGCGTGTTTTTACTGCCAATATCCACCTCGTTCTGCTCCGTGAAGTTCTATATAACTAAGTCTTGGTTGTGGATAATCTGGCGCATGCGGGAGCAAACTCTCTTACCATTGTCATGCTGCAGAAAAGAACATAACTATTTTTTCAGATCAGACGCTTGTACCTTCTTCGGCGCCTCCACCAGCAGATTATCACCACCGCTACTCCTGTTGCCAGAAGGACAGCAACCAGAGCGCCTACAACTGCTGCTGCAACATCAGGTCCCCCGTTCTTCCTGTCTGGATCACATGATATGTAGAAGAAGTAAGGTAAATGAATCGGGGAGTTGAATATATAGCGTAACTTTCTTCTCGGCGCACATATCCATCCCATTATAATGCTCTTTTGCGCTGCAGGCAAAGTCAGCTGTTGCTAAGGGCAAAGTGCGCTACCCTCCGCTTTATTTGGTGTGCGTGATGTATTTTTTGTTTTCCATGCTACCGCCTAAGGCCTACTCTAAATCGAAGTATGGACAATCTGGATAAGAATATATGTGCATGTACAAGAAGTCAGTTAAAAACAAGCACTGTAAATGCCACTGTTTATGATTCTGCGTATAACTTTGACTCGATTTAGTGAGGACTTAACGGCGTTAAGCCCTAAATAACTAACTAACTAACTAACTAGTGAGGACTTAATGGAGTTGGTAAACAACTTTAAAAAGTGTTTAGCGATAGAGGGGGAGTATTTTAAAGTTCTGCTAGGATGACACTTTTATTGACGAGAATAAGCATGAGAACCATTGGCATTATCAATTTCTTCGAAAAGTCTTCGGATCCTGTAGAATAACAAGGGTTGAAAATGGGCCATAGAATAGCCCACTTGCCGTTTTGTTCTACGATTATCATTATATTTCAAATATGTATACTATATTACGACCTTTCGACATCAGTTACAATTTAAAAAACAACAACAACATTTCACTGTTTATTCACAGTTTATACAGATAATTCATGATAATAGCATATCTGTTTTATCTATGTTTATATCTATGAGAACTGCCTCTGTATGAGAACATTAAAAAAATATAGAAGTGAACTGAACTGAACTGAACTGAACTGAACTGAACTGAACTGAATTGAATTCCTATTCATTAAATGTTGAGCACATGATCAGTATTAACCCTGAGGGTGAAAACACCGTGACAATAAAACATGCAAGCATTCCGCCACACATAATGTCTACCTCTGTAAGGTGCTGACGGCATTGTGTTCTCAGACGAAATGCTGATGTAGGGCGCTGTGGGCGTTTCATTTGTTTCTGTTGCATCTGGTGATTCTGTAGATGATCTGGATGTCTTGGTTGTACCTGATGGTAGGGATGGGTTGGTGGATGTTTGGGAGTTTACCGTATCTGATGGTGAGGAAGTCTCGGTAGTGTGAGATGCTGTAGTTGATTCATCGGAAATAGTCGTTGTATTCTCGCCATTGCAGCCACATGCATTGTTGATATCCAGCGTCGTAGTTAATGTATTTCTTTCACAAGGCGACGTTTTACAAGCACACAGCATTTGACATAAGGTGTCTTTCGTACAGCCGATGTAGTCTGCGTTATGCAAATGACATTTACCGTTTGGATAATAAGTGTTTTAGGAGAAGGAAATCTCTCTCTCTCTCTCTCTCTCTCTCTCTCTCTCTCTCTCTCTCTCTGAACAACGTTTAAAGCCATACTTGAAGAACACTGGGTTATCAATCTGGAATCCCAGAAAAGTTGTGCTGGCTTTTTCCTCGCCGACCCCGTCTTTGATAACTCCCATAATTAAGTGGTGTAAGAGGATGCCAAAACCGCAACCAAGTAAATAACCAGCTGACTCCGTGTGTGTGTGTGTGTGTGTGTGTGTGTGTGTGTGTGTGTGTGTGTGTGTGTGTGTGTGTGTGTGTGTTCCAGCTTACCACAATTCCCTTTCTGCCTGCAGTAAAACGTACAGTTCTCCCGCCTGAAATACAAAGAAAGAATTGTCAATGAAACTAAATTGAAAAGCCGGATGCAGGAACATTTTTTGTTTGATTCACTTGGTCTTAATTTAACATATCTATCATTCTATGTTCTGTGCTCTTGTGGACGCCAGTCGTGGCTTTCACATACATGCTTTCACAAAAAAAAAAGTTTTGTATACATGACAATAGTAACCTCACTTTATGACAAGACCATTACTGGTGTGCTTCAGTAAATATCATACACTCACGCGTACTCTTCCGTCGTGTTCAGTTCTTGATAATGACAACCTCCCACCTCCAGTTTACAGCAATGTTGCAAGTCTAGAGGAAATGACATGGTAAAACAAGCTAAAACATGAGCTTTAACCTGTGTACCAAATCTTTTGCAGTTATTCTCGGAAAGGACTCCAGGTCCAAATAGCGGAAATGCTAGTCACTTTAAAGAGTGCACTGTTGACTTAGAGATCCCAAATACCAACTGTGGTATACTGATAGACACGTACTGCAGCAAGTTATACATGTAATATCAGCTTTTAAGTAAATGTAGGTCAAGACTTTTGGAGCCCCCCCCCCCCTTCCTCCCACTCCACCCCCTCCCAGCCCCTTTCCTCTTAGTATATCGTTTTGTTTGTTTAGCAGTGTCATGTCACATTGTCCTCACCACATGTCTTCGTCAAACGCTTCTGTGGACAGGAAACCCTGCAAAGAAAGAAGAGCATGAAAAAAAAAAAGTAAAACTGTGTAAGACTAGATGACAAAGACAGAAGGCTTTTGCAGCTCAGCGTGTGCCATAAACGGCCGGTTGATCGTCATAGGGGTGCTAGGGTGTGTGGGGTGGTGGTGATGGGTTGCTCTGTGTGAACCACTCTGAATGTTGACAGACACAGCAAACAAACTGCTGCATGGTGTGAAAAATGTTTCTAACGCGCACTGACTAGTTACGTTTGCGTCTAATTTATTATACGTATCCGGAGTATAAAAAAAAAACAAAACAAAAAAAAAAAAAAACATAAAAACGGAAATGGCGTCACCGTTAAACCATGCCTCGTGTTTGATGATCTCGGGCGTAATCTGGTCATAAGACGATCAACACACGAGTATACGAAGACCAAAATTCCCTGAACATACATTTTTTTTTTAAATCACAGACAGCATATGTAGCGGTGTGGTACTTACAGGTTTTTAAGACATTCCTTGACTGCTTCCGCTAAACAGGATGAATCCGTCTGCCCGCCGCCATCACACGAATTACTGTCTATGAAATACGTACAATTAGCGGTGTGTGGCGAGGGGGAAGGGGACTGAGAAGGGACAGAAGTCAAGAAGCATACAGTCAGGTACCGAACATGACAAGTATCTAAAAAAAGGAGAGAGAGAGAGAGAGAGAGAGGGGCATTAAAGTCTTAATAAAATATACCAAGCACACAATAACTGATGGAAACCTTTTTTTTGACTGTAGAAGTTGGTGCTTTGATTGGTTCACATGCCAAATAAGCGTCTCGAGAGATATGGAGTAATAAACATACGGGAGGCTTCGGCCTTCAGATTTTGTTGTTGTTGTTGTTGTTGTTGTTTTTTTTGTTTTTGTTTTTTTGTTGCAGTTTCCTTATAAGCCGGAGATTGGCTAGAACATTTACTGGCACATATAAAACTGGAAGAAGAAAGTATGTTCATGCACTGCCAAGGCTCGTTTCCTTTTCTGTAAAATGAATTGATTGTTGTCATAGGAATAGAGACCACTGGCGATACATGTATTCTAAAACAGGAAGACATCGTGTTATAGCACCTCTGTCAGTATACCGCATTTTCAAATATTCAGATTCGTTGTAATCATTCTGATACTTACTGTTTTCATGCTTTATGCTACCATTCAGCATGCACTGTGTGACGTTTTCATGACACTTGTGCTTAAATACGCAGTATACATGCAAAATACACTCCCTGCAACCAGAAAAAAAAGGCGTGGAGATTAAAAGTGGCCCGTAATCTTCCCTCGTATTCGCAGAGTAACATATTCCAAATGAACAGGAAAGGACAATTAAGCTGGTCGTGTGTGTGTGTGTGTGTGTGTGTGTGTGTGTGTGTGTGTGTGTGTGTGTGTGTGTGTGTGTGTGTGTGTGTGTGTGTGTGTGTGTTTCCCTTGTTTATGATGTAAAACAGATCAAACGTGGCATCGCCTTTCCATCCGTATCCGCGAGGAAATTGAATGTTTGCAATAAATGCAATACTTGTAGAAACTCACTGTTCTGATGCTTGCACAAGAGTCCCTGAAAAAGACACATCAACCGGTTACTCGGGAGAATATCTTGTTCTCGAAAAAAGTATGTCCAATCGTCCTTACAGCGAAAATTCAACTTCCGTTATTTGCCACATTGATTATTTAAAACAAAGAAGCAACAACAACAACAACAACACACTTTTTGTGATTTTAGTTGTTTTGTTTTCTTATGAAAGAATGGACACCTTGTCTACATGACCTTACAGCAGCATCCAGATACACTTCACTACATTTATCTCTTGAAAACAAGATCCCCAACAGTGGAGGGGAGCCGGGGTGGCCGAATGGTAGAGCGTTGGACTCTCAACGCTCGGGTCGTGAGTTCGAATCCCGCCGGCTGGGGCCAAATATTTGTGCTGGCCTTTTTTCTCGTTGCCCCGTCTTTGATATCACCCTTATGTGGTGGAAAAGAACGTTAAACTCCCAAACACTCACTTACCCCAACAGTGGAATTACTAGACCCCAGTATCTATGCTTCAGACGAGGCCAGTTTCAAAACTCGTAACCAGCCCATAAATATGATGAGAATCCTGACACTCTACTCAAGGTACACTTCCACAAATGACAACAGGCCTGTGCCTCGCTTACTATTTCGACCTGGAGTTTGTTATGTATGGCTCTCGCACATCTACACGTTACACGACAGTCATCATTTAGTGTAGTGTTTGGCCGTTAAGAATGCAATAATCATCTTGCTTTGATTCGAAGCGTGAACACTCCAACAGGCAATAATTATAGTCACTTACGGCTGAAAGCAGGATAACTGGTTTTCAGCCTAGACATACAGAC